>JAOYNC020027051.1:0-14249 GCA_025802115.2 Bertia moriformis
CTCCTCCGATCACTCCACCTCACACGTTTCCTCTTCCCATCATGCCTCCTCCCCAAATGCCTCCTCCCCAAATGCCTCCTCCCCAAATGCCCCCTCCCCAAATGCCTCCTTCCCAAATGCCTCCTCCCCAAATGCCTCCTCCCCAAATGCCTCCTCCCCAAATGCCCCCTCCCCAAATGCCTCCTCCCCAAATGCCTTCCACCACATGATGCCCAAGCCCCTTCCCGTCCCAAACCATTGTCCCGACCCCTCCGTCCCCATTGTCTCCACCGACCCTGTCCTCCTCTCCTCCCAATGCCCTCTCCCTGCCTCAATTGTCTCCACCGATCCAAACCCGCCCTCCTCTCCTCCCAATGCCCCGAATCCTCCTCAGTCCCCCCCCTCTGGTCCATTGTGGGTAGTAAATAAATGGTGGTTTTATTCACCGCTTGTGGTGTTGGCAAGCATTGTGAAGAGAAAGAAAAGCCAGCTTGGTGGGGCAGGTGGAAAATATTTTATACCCGTGGCCCCAGGTACGTACCTGCGGAGTGATCTAGGGTACGATTCCGAAACCCAGGCCGAAGAAATGGGCACGCTGGATCGACCAATGAAAAATTGGCACTCCAGGTGCCAGTTTTTTTTTCAACTTTCATCTTGTGTTTTCTTGACAAACTGCCATTGTCCTTCGGCTGGTCCGGCCCGCCGGCCACATATTTCCCTCGGCTTTGTTCTATTACCTGCATCATTCAGTCCAGACCACCAAATATAGAGGCGAGTCACAAAATCTGTCTTGGATTTTTCCCTATCGCTTTTTGTCGTCCTCGTCCTTGGCCTCGGCAGGTATCACGATTCAGTTCGATGATTGGCCCCCACATACCCTCGGAACCTTTTTGCCATCCAACACCGCGGTCCGTTTGGAGTCTTCCCGTCGTCTATCATGACTACAGTCGGTCCCCTCCAGCCCTCCCTGACCGTACATCATTGAGAACCACCTCCGCTGATCCCTCCTCCCCTTCTATAATCGCGGTCTATCCATCCCACCAGCCCCTCCTCGGGTCTGATCCCCACCCCCTCCCGCTCCCATGTGATATTGACTTGTACTCCACGACCCTAGGCTAACCGTCCACCAGATCCTAATCAACCCAGATGTTCCCTCAAACGACCCAAGATGCGCGCGGAGGTGTAAGCAGCGAGTCCCGATTCGGTACGGTACACCGGACAGCAGTCCGTCTTCTTAGTCGGCACCCCCTTCCTCCCAGCGGCAGCTGAATGGGGCAGCATGGGCCGGGGCATGTGAGCAACGCGTCCACCGGGGAACACGCGTCACGAGTCCCATGACACGTTGCTGAGCCCCAGTGATACGCACCCTCTGCCCGAGACAGTTATTCTCCTTGCCGGTCCCGGCCGGGCTGGGTGCGGGTCAAGCTATACCCATTTCTCTCGAGCCGGACATGACCACCCTCGGCCCGGCCTGCCAAGTACTCTCGCCGATTAGAAGCGGAAAATATGGACCACGTATCATTTCGAATCTGGGGGGGCCGTGCTGTCTGGATAACGACGGGCAAGGTTCGCGGGCCTGAACGCCTTTCGGCCGCGGACCTCTCTTCTCCTCACAGACAGATCAAAGTCTGACGCAAGCCCGTCCCAAAGACGAACCGACCTGCTATCCCGGTCTGCGCATGCCGGTTTGCCCTTTCATTCCCACCATGCAACCAATACGACTCATGTCCCATCGCCTGTCTGGGTCGTGACGGCCAGAGGAGGCTATCTCGGCCACAGGCCTGATCGGGAGAATTTTATAATGGTCCGAGAATGGTGGCGTGGCACCTATACGCGAACGCAGTCGACAAGACAGCCCAGATCTCGTCAGGGTGCTTGCGTCTCAGGCCCGGCCGAGAAAACAGAGCCAGCCTTGTGATCGATATCTTCGTCGTGTGACCGCCGCACGATGGGCGATCCCTCATCTCGGGGCATGGTCTGCGAAGGCTGTCCGTATCCCCTGATCCGGGATACAATTTCCCAAGTTCAGATACGGCATCCAAGTCCTGGTCTTGTGGGCGGTAGCCAAGGGACCGGGGAACCAGGTGGTAGGGCGCGCACAGCGCAGCCCCCGCAAGACTGATTCGTGGACAATATGACGGCAATCTGTAAGCCCGTCTCGTCACTGTAACTTCAAATGGAAGTTGGAGTGCCGGCTGGCCAGGTGCGTGTTTCGACATTCTTACTGATAATCTGCTCTCCCACACGGAACGTGGCCTCGGAGTAATGCAAAAAATATACCAAGCCATTGCGATCGGTACGTCCCAATCCCTCCACTATATGCAGTATATCCCATGCGGCCTCCATATTCCAACCCAGACGATTCGCCGCACCCGCCATCCCCCGAGTCCCGATATCCAAAATGTCCGTAATACACAAACGCCCTGTCGCCAGATATACATACACAGAACACAGGAACAGGCAGCGCCCCCCTCTATCGCAACATGTAGCTCATATCAGGCAGCCGGTCAATCATACGCCTGGCCATCTCCTCCTCCAGTGGGTCAAGAGGGACAGGGACAGCCGGCTCCTCGGATGCTAGGGATGTCCCCCCCTGCCACGGCGCATCCCCCGGGCTGGATTGGCTGGTGGCCGACGGAGCCCACGTATCGAGCTCGGGCCTGGCGGGCGGCGCCTTGGTCTGCCGCGGCGAGGGCGCCGCCATCGCCAGACGCAGGCCACCGCCGTCGGGCTTGTCACCGCCCCAGTCACCGAGCCCAGAGACGCTGGCGGGCTCCCCCGCGCCGGCCGCTGGACTGGAGACCATCTCCCCCCACTCGCTGTCATCGTTGTCGTCTCTCGCCGCCGACACCGGAGTGGGTGGTGCGACGCCGCCGGACCGCATTGGAGGATGGGGCACAGACATGCTGCGGTATTTTGGAGAGCGCGGAGAATGAATAGGCTCGGCAGACGGCGAGACTGGAGAATACTGGCCGGCGGTGCTCCATGCAAACTGCGCGGCGGGGGCCGCTGCCGGGCTCGGCCGGGTCGTGGTCGGCGGCGTCAGGTTTCGCGCAGCGGCACCAGCCCCTCTCGGGCTCTGGTGGAACAGCTCGCTAAACGAGAGGGGTCGCTCGGTCGAGTCCCAGTTGAACATGCCGACGCCGCCGTATTTGTTTGCGCCGCGAAAGTTGCCGCCCATGACGGTTCCGCTGTGGGAGCCCTCCTCCAGCCACCGGCGCACTGTGCCGACCGCGTCCTCCCGCACGGCGGACCCTGCCCAGGCCACGCGCCGGTAGCCCTCGGCCGAGGCGGCTGACCCGTGCTGTCGCATCGATCCGTGGCGCGAGATGCGGTACCACATCCTGCTTTCCCCCATGGTCTTGAAAGAGTCGCGTGGGTCATGGCTCGGCAGCGCAATCGGAGCCGCCGTCGGCCTGGGCTCGGGCACGAGATCGGCCAAATCTGGAAACAGCAGGTCGAAGTTGGCCGGATCGACAGGGAACGCGATGTCGACCACGCGCCGGGGGGGTGGGGGCTTGGCTGGTGCGGCCGGCGGCTCGACCACGGCGCATACGGATGTGGCGCTGGTCGAGGCGAGCGACGCGGCGGACGGGTCATCGGTAGGGGTGTCGCAGCTCGGCGCGGTCTCGTGGTCGCCGTGGTCGCCGATCTGCTCGCCCAGGCCCTCGCCCTCCTCGGCGGTCTGTTCCGCTTCGCCTTGTCGTGGCTTGTCCGTCGCACCATGTTCGGTCCCGGGAACGGGAACGGGCAGCGCAATCTTGGGCAGCGGAGGCATCGCCTCGCGCGAATCGCGCGGATCTATGCTCGAGGCGCGCGATTTGGTGTGCCGGGTAGACAAGGACCACTTCCTCGACAGCCCATCGTACATGGCAACCAGACCGGACACCCTCCTCCTCTCATCCGCGTCGTCCCTGTCATCGGCGCCCGACCTCCGCAGCGCGTATCCTCCTCCTCTGTCTTTGACTCCCAGCTCGGCCCATCCGTCGCTCGGGTTCGGCGACATCTTGCCGGCACCTCCCCACGGGTCCGGCGTGGCGCTGGGGCTCGTCCCTCTCGACAGAGATGATCTGCGGGCGGCGGCGGCGCAGCCGCCGCCTCCCGCCCTACCCGAGACTGTTCCAGCCCACACCGCGGCGGCGAAGTCCCCACCGCCAGGGGAGCAGCCTGTACCACTGCCCCGCGTGCCAAACACGTCGTCCTCATCCCAGGGCGTCTGGCCGGGCGGGGCCAGAAGAAGCCTCAGAGGGGCAGGTCGGTCGCGGGTGAGGACTGCCGGGGCGGGCAGCGACGGGAGCGGGCTCGTAGGCGCGGCTGCCCAGGAGGACGAGCCGGCTGAGCCCCACGGGTCGTCCATCCTCCTCCTCCTCACTCACCGGCGGACGGGCTGCGAGGTCAAGTGCCGCCTTCGCATCGTTCGGGGGGGGAGAAGGCAGGCAGGCAGGCAGGCAGGTAGGCAGGCAGGCAGGCAGGCAGGCAGGCGGATGAATCCGTGGCTGTGCTGTGCTGGCGAGAAGCAGCTCGTTCGTCGTCGCCGTGGCCGCCGCCCGTTGTCGCACGGAATGGCCAAGTCGGGAGATTGTCTCCTGTCGTGGCAGGATGGGAAATTGCGCCGGTGGAGTACGGATCGAGTAGTGGGTGGACCGCGATTCCGATCATCAGCTGAAACGAGGGTTTGAGCTCTGGTCTGGTCAAAGAGAGGCAGCCACGATGAGCGCAAGGGAGAAAAAATACTGCAAGGTCCCGAATCATCCGAGTCGGGACGAGGAGCAGATGCCATGTTTGGGGAACCTGTATTCTGGCAGCAGCGGGTCCGGCCCAGCCCTGAGATGAGATCACTACTCGTCAGCGGCCAATGCCAATATCAGTCGGCCGATCTTCAGGGGGGGCGCCGGGGTTGGGAGAGAGGGGCAATCTCGTGTTTGTCAGCTGCACATCCCGCCAGGGTGAGGCTTGAAAGTGGTGCAGGTGCAGTCCAGGGGCGCGGGTTAGAGTTAATTCGTGCTACTCGAGCTGTGGACCCGCATTCTCCCGTCGCCCGCTCGCCTTCTCCATCACGCCGACCTGGGATTCCAGCAGGGAGGACAGACGATGAACTGCTGAACGGAGCAGAAGTTTTGGGAGCGTGCATTCATTCAAAAATCCCTGCTCGGGTTGGCCATGTTTAAAGTGTGGTCCGATCCGGCTAGGGAGACCAGCAGGTAGGGTCGACATCGAATGGCGAAACAGCGCCGTTATTCTCGGCCAGATACCCGTTTCATCCATTTCAAGTATTCCGCTCGCACATAGTATGCTCTGTGCAGCGCGGTCCGCGTGTCTGCTGCTCCTGCTCCATCTCGTCAAGTTCGGACTCCATCAGCCAGGTCTCCAGCAGCCAGGACTCCAGCAGCCAGGACCCCAGCAGCCAGGACAGACAGACACCGAATTTCAGAGCATGACTACTGAGCAGATTCGATCCCGTAGATGCGCCTTTCTCGAGTCCGCCTCCCAGACATGAGGCTTGTCTATCATCAGCTGGGCTGGGCCAACAGTCAGGTGCCGCAGCGCGGAGGAAAATGAAAATGTGCACCATCAACACGACGGGCCGCGCAACGAGGCGTGCAGTCCAACTTTTCTATCATTTCTACAGTCATTCATTTTTCCATCACCATTCCTACGCCGCCTTACCGGTCGGGATCGCAAACAGCACCACCCGGGCCGTTTCCCCCTCCTTCCAGTCGGCTAGTCCCTTGTCGACGCGGTAGTAGCCCTTGCGCTCCAGCTGGATGATGTCGTCCGCCTTCAAAAGGGCCACGTTCGCGTCGCACAGCGCCTCCTCCATAGTCGCCGTCGCCGGGTTGAGCCAGTCCTCCATCCGGTCGTCCTCCTCGAGCGTGTCCTTGGTGATCAGGTAGTCAAAGTCCCACAGCTCGGCCGGGACCAAGTCGGCGCCGTCGGCCGGCAGCCACGTGATCTTCTTCTCGGTCGCCTTGAAGTCGCCCTTCAGGTTGAGCTCACAAGTCAGGGTGATGATGGTGGACTGGTCGGCGCTGCCGTCTGACTCCAGGTCGCGGACGATGGCGTTGCCCCATGCCATCAGAGTGATCTCCTCGCCCGGCTGGAAGGACCGGGCGTCGGCCTGCTCGAGGAGGAGCGAGGACGAGTAGGTCCACCGCTTGGTGCCGACCTCCTTGTTCTTCGGGTGCTTGGGCCGGTCCTCGGTGAAGGGGGCGGCGGGGGCCTCGGGGCCCGTGATGGTGACCTTGGCCATGTCCTTCCGAAGGATGGCGGTGTGGCGGGGCGCGATCGGATCGATGACCTTTTTGTTGGTTGCCCAGAAGGAGGACCAGTCCATGACAACGACGTTGCGGCTCGGGCCTTGCTTGAGGATGAAATCGCGAAGAGCCTCGACCGTCATGCCTCGGCGGCGGACCCCGCGGACCGTGGGCATGCGGGGGTCGTCCCAGCCCCACACCCGGCCCGTGTCGATGAGCTTGGCCAGCTTGCGCTTGGACAGGAAGGTCCTGATGAAGTTCATGCGGGCAAAGTCCCTGCGGATGATTCGGTCAGGGGGGCGCTGGCCACTAAACCACCACCGGTAACTAAGATCGGTTGACTTACCACATGTACACCTTGCGCAGGCCAAGCGTCTGCTGGAACCACTCATACTGGGGGTTGCGGTCCAGATACTCGGTGGCCCTGAGCGCATGAGTGATTCCCTATCGCGCGTCTCGTCAGGACCCGTGCACACGCAGTGACCGAAAAGACAAGGAAGCAGGGAAGCAAGTCAGGAAGCGAGGAAGCAGCAACAGTATCTGCCGAATCGAACCTCGTGGGAATCTACCAGCGGCGCGGCCAGGTCATAGGTCGGATACATCTTCCAGCGATCGCCGGTCCGGTGATGCTTGTCCGCGACGTTGCAGCGGTAGATGACCGGGTCCCTCATCGCACCATTGGCCGAGAAGCAGTCAATCTTGGCCCGGATGCAGTTCTTCTGGCCCAGTTCAGTGCCCAGCCTCATCTCCTGCTCAAAGATGCGCAGGTTCTCGTCGGCGGCGCGGTCGCGCCACCGGGACGCGGTGCGGGCGAGCCGCTCCGCCTGCATCGTCTCGGCGTCGGTGTCATCGGCGTACGCGTGGCCCTCCGAGATCATGCGCCTGCACATGTCGTACAGAAAATCGAAATAGTCGCTCGTGTACGAGAGGGCGTCGGCCTTGATCCCCATCAGGGCCAGGTCCTCGACGATGGCATCCTGGAACTCCTCGCTCTCCTTGGCCGGGTTCGTGTCGTCGAGGCGCAGCCGAAGCTTGCCGTCGTAGCCGCGATGGGCGAAGTAGTCGCAGAGCAGGGCCGCCTTGGCGTGACCGATGTGGAGATACCCGCTGGGCTCGGGCAGGAAGCGGGTGACGACGCCGAGTTCGGGGTGCTGGAGCACCAGGTTTCCGTAGTTGCCGCCGGCCTTGCTGGCGGCCGCGACCTTGGCGCGGGCGGCGGCATCAGCAGCCTTGGTCTCGGACTGGATCTCGGGGTAGGTCTGCTCGACTGGGCGGTGTTGGCTTTTCATAACAGTGGGGGGGAGCGGGGAGAGACAGGAAAGGGACAGGAAAGAGAGGGTGACAGGGGGAGGTGTTGGTCTCCGTACTGAAGAGGAACCACCGGGTCAGGTGCGCCAGGCTTCCCTTGCGGATAAAGCCAATGGTGGCCCGGTTCGACTTGAGGGCCTGCCAGATCCGGGTCTCGACCTCGGTCAGGCCATAGCCGTCCAGGTGGGTGCGGAGGGTGAAGTGCCGGTCGAGGGCGTGCAGGTGGGGCTCGACGGTGCGGAAGTCGCCACCAAGGGAAGCGGCGGTGGCGGTAAGTTCGTCGGGCTTCATGGGGGGCGGTTGTCTAGAGGACCGAAAATGACTGACGGAAAGCTCGCTCTCTTTGATAGCGATGTGAGTCAATTCGCAAAGTAAACCACAGAGCCGCAGCCAATGGTAGGTGGGGTAAGAGACCGAGACCGGGCGACCCCGCGATCTGGGACTGACGGCCCGCTTACGTCACGGCCGTCCTCGCGCTCTGATTCGGTAAAGAGTAAATTCTGCTGGCATTTCTACCTCGTATCATACATCTGAGCGCGCCCATGATGAACCACGCCTGTGTCCGGCTCCCGGCCATGGCGGTCCCCTGGCCCCGGCTCGCCTCGGCGGCCTGGTGCCTCTCGTCTCCCACGGCGGCGGCGGCAGCGGCAACGACAGTGCCCGCGACGACGCGACGAGCGAGACGAATATCGCCAACACAAGCCCGCTGCTACGCGGTCGCCATCAAGGAGTACCGTGGCACCCGGCAGCTGTCTGAAAAAGAGAAGCTTCTGAAGCGGAAGGAGAAGGATAAGCGCAAGGTCTCCAAGACGTACCACGCCCCAAAGCTGGAGGGCAATATTCCGCGCTTCTCACTGTGCGACGCAATACGGTATGCCCCCCTCCCCCGCTCTGCCTCATCCGCATACTCCTCCTCTCTCCACCCCCCCTATGCGACCCCTCTCTCCATCCCCCCTCTCCATCCTCCCTCGTCATCCTCCCTCGTCATCCTCCCTCGCCATCCCCTCGCTCCATCCCCCTGTTACCAGCCAGACCACCGGCCAACACGGCGGAATCACCAACAGGATCCTTCGGGCTGCCGAGGTGGGCCAGCCGCCTTCCTCGGTCAAGTACGAGCTCTTTGTCCGGCTCCGGACGAACCGTGACGGCCCCGTGGTGCGGAACCGGATCCAGCTGCCGCATCCGTTCCAGACCGAGGACCGGATCGGGGTGGTGTGTCCCGAGGACTCGGCGATCGCGGCCGACGCTCTGTCGGCGGGGGCGATCGTCGCGGGCGAGGAGTCCCTCTTCGCGGCCATCCGCGAGGGCCGAATCATGTTCACCAAGCTCATCTGCCACGCCGACTCGGAGCCGGCCCTGAACAAGGCTGGTCTCGGCCGCATCCTCGGGCCCAAGGGCCTGATGCCCAACAAGAAGAACCGCACCATCACTCGATCGGTGCGGGCGCTGATCGGCGACATGGTGAGCGCGCTCGAGTATCGCGAGCGCGCCGGGGTGGTTCGCATGCCGATCGCGGCCGTCCAGTTCACCCCGCGCCAGGTGGCGGCCAACATCAAGGCGCTCATGACCGAGGTCAAGGCGGCGGCGCGGAAGATCAACCTCAAGTCGACCAAGGAGTTGCATGAGGTGGTATTGAGCAGCTCGCACGGGCCCGGCATCTCGCTGAACGGGGTTTTCAACTCGACCGACGAGGCAGTGACGGAGGAGCACCTGTCGGGGCCCCTGTAGGCCGGCCAGCCAGCCAGCCAGCCAGCACCATCGCCATCCACCCGCCACCACAACCGCGCCGCCGGTCGGCCAGTCCAATTGGAGTGCTAGGTGATGGCTCTACACTGCCAGATCAACTTGGACCGCAGAGTCTTGTCGGCTGCAGTTTGAGACCGGAAATGGTTAATCGGTCGCGAGACTGAGTCTGGAAGAGGTGGCGGACCGGCGAACAGCAAGATCAGACCCCCCCATCGCTGGCGGGAGGGCGGCTGCAGCCACTGGAGGGCCCCCTCCAGTAATGAAAGCCAGGATTGGCTTTCAATAGCCGGGACGGGCCAGAATAATTAGTCGAAATATCAATGACAATACAACAACTTGTCGCCGCCCCTTTCCCTCTCCTGTGTCTCCGATCGTGGCAGGGGACATTCCGGGCTGAGACGCGACCACGTCATGTCGGCCTGACTTGTTTCCGGCAGTTATGCATCAGCAGAACTGCAGCGTCGGCAAGCGAGACCAGCCAGCACGGCGGCCCCGGGAAAGGGCTCCCTTCTGGTGGCCGGATGGCTGGCTGACGATAGAAAAGCTGACTTTTCTGGGGGCTGGGCGGCCATCGATCGCCCCGTCATCATCCCTCTGCTGTCCAGCCATCCTGCGACGGCGGCCGAGCGGAGACCACATGCACCGCCAGAGGGCTGTTCTCCGCCAAAGGTCATTCTCCGCCTGAGGGTCATTTTCCGCCCAGAGGGCTATTCTCCGTCAGTAGTGGCGATGATGGAGAGCAGCGCCCGGCCAAGCGGAGACTACATGATTCCCCATTAGAGGGTGGTGGCGATGGGGAGCAGGCTGGAATGAGGGCCAGCCGCCGGAACGAAGCGGAAAAGCGCACCAGAGACCAGGTCATGGCCGACGGCGCCCATTGACGAAGCCGACAGGCCACTGCACCACCGGCATCAATCCCTCCGACGACAGGCAAAAAATGGCCCTGCCAAAGGGCCGGCGCTGCCTCGAGCGAGTTAGGGCTCTGCCGAGTCCGAATCCAAGAATAGAGCGCGGGGGGCCGTAAAGTCCCCCCACTTCAGGCCACTGTAATGGTCGTGGTCGCTCACCACGCGACCGGAAACCGGCCCGCAGCCCACTACGGAACCCGGGCCGGCACCAAGGGTGGGGGCCGGGCATGCTGTATAAATCCAGCACCCGACCGGCTCGACAATCAGACGCAACTCCAACCACCAACCACATACTCTGCCCCCCCCTCCTCCCACTCGTCATAATCATCCTCCTCTTCCGCTCGAGAGCAGCTCATCCAGTTCCGGCTACCGACTCCGACTCCATTTCGAACGAGACGCAGGATCAGGCATCCGCACCGTCCCCTTCTCCCCTTCTCCCCTATCTCGTCACCAGAGCCGCCCGCTCAGGAGCCCCTGATTCCAGCCCAAACTTCGCTTTCCCAGCCCGTTTACACATAAGATTCGGGCCAGGCCGGCAGACATGAAAAAGAATGTCTTGCAACGACAAGCTCCGGCTCAGAATCCTACAATGAAGGGTTTCAAACTACCACGCCGTTTCGAGCCACATCCCAACACCTCATGGGAGTTGATAGGAGGCCAAGGTACCACGATCGCATCGTACCGGGAGATCCGCAAGGGCCGATTCGGCGATAGAGCGACGACCAACTCGGCAGCGACCAAGGAAGCCGCAAATGCAGAACACCCCCGTGCACGATCGCCGGCCCCGGCGGCAGCGGCAGCGGCAGCGGCCAAGCCGAAGACGAGTACCGGGTGGTTCCTAGGAGCTTGGAAAAGGCTAGGCTACAAAAAGGCGGCTCCGCCGAGGAGCAATCTCAAGGCCTTGATTGGACAACCTCTAACCGGGCAACATGATGATGCCACGAGGGTGATGTCACAACAGATTGCTGTGCAGCAGAATAAAGCGTATATGAATTATCAGTACAGCCGACTGGTTCGTCAAGGAATGGACGATAGGAGCGGCAGCCCGTCGAGTCAACCCCCATACTACCTCCTGACAGCCGCACGGCCACCGCCGACCAAGACCGCGAGCTCGATCAGCTCGAACGGGACGGATTCCGGGACCCTGTACTCGAATCATTCATATAGTAGCCTTGGGACATATTCAGTAAACTCGGGAACGACAGCCCGACCGAACAGCACAGATCCCCGACCGGACGGAGCACAAAACTTTCCGCCAATTCCGTTGGCAGCGCGAAGATGAAGAGGTGTACAAGAATAGATCTATCAAGTATCAAGATATAGGCGGGGATTGGAGTTTGAATTGGAGGCAGAGGTACGCTGATAGCTGGACTGTGCGGCCAATTCTAATGCTGCGCTGAGGGAGGGGAGGAGGGTTTGGTAACCTAGGGCTTGGAAGGGGGGGTGGGGGTGCAGCACCATGTAATTGTAATTGTAATTCGAGACGGACAGCCTTGTGTAATTGTAGCTCGAGACGAGAAGCGTGGTATAGCATAGTTGCAATTCGTGAACATTCCGCCAGCAATATTCGGCCTCCCAACGCCCAACCCGATCGAGCTCGCCCCGTCAGACGTGTGTCATGTGCCATCTCAGTCTCAGCAGACCACCCCTTCTCTGACTGGCTCAGAGTTGGGGGTCGGCAGTGAAAAAAAAGGCGGTCGTCGGGATGGTGCACTGGTTCGCCAATATCTATCCTCCTGGCGGCCGGCCGGGCTGCTGGGTTGGCTGGGGGTTGGCTGGGTTGGCGGGGTTAGCTGGAGTAGCTGGGTTAGGTAGGTGTGCTTTTGCGGGGTCACCTGGGCCACCATGCTGCTGCCCCTCCTACCCTGCCCTCTGGCAGGAGAAAAGAAGGGTCCCTCCTCCCGTCAAGTTCCTGTGGGTTCTCCAGTAAACAACAGTGAGAGCATGAGCTGAGCTTGGGGAGGGCTGGCCTGGCGGGCTGCCCCTCTCTCCAGGCGACCCCGTGGCCTGGTTTCCCTGTATTATCGCCGCGAGCGACTGAGCCCGGTTGCCCTCAGCACCACCCCCTCCTGCTTGCTCGGTCGGGCCCTCGGGCCCAAGGGCTTGAGGATAGATGCCCCCCAAAGCGCAATGTTGCTGCCTGCTGGACGGGCCCGGGCTCTCTGGCACCAGTTCTGGCCGTCTCTATTCAAACCGTCTCCTCACGGTGGCCATACTGTCCAGTTCCCTGAGACGTTAATAAAACACACACACACCCCGTCCAGTCCGGGACTCCCAAAAACCTCCACCCTCTCATCGTTTCCGGCCGCGGCTACTTCGATTATTGCACACCTCCTGCTGCTACTAGTACTACTACCACTGCTACTACTGCTGCTACTTTGATTCCTTTCTTTCTTGTGCCCGGTTCACTCGTGCGCTTGCCTGTCTGCCTTCTTCCTCCCCGACCCATTCTCCCAACCACCCGAAATGGCCGACTCGTGGGGCCACCAGATCCTCGCGCCGTTCGCCATCGAGGGCCGGGACCGGCTCTTCTTCGCCGAGATCCTCGACATCCACCACGAAGACTACCGGGCCAGCGGCACGGAGCTGCCGGCCTGCGTGCAGGAGCTTCTCCGCGCCTACGCGGTTGCCGACCGGGAGAATGACGAGATTGCGGCGGCCCACCAGCGATCGCACTCGCGCCGCATGCTAGCTGCGGCCACAGCAGCCGCGGCGGCTGCCAAGATGGTGGCCGGGCCGGGGCCCCAGACCAGCCGGCAGGCCTCACTGCAGAAGAAGCTGCGGATCGAAGAGTCGCTGCAGCTGGGCCTGTCCGAGCTCCACGAGATCCTCTTCCGGTATACGCAGACGCTCAATCAGTCGTTCACGGCCCCGCCCCCCCCCGCTCGACTGTCACCGGGCCAGGGCCGCCTCTGCTCGGCCTCCCCTCACCAGGCATCGGCATCATCTCCGGTCTCTGCGCCGGCCTCCGCGTCGGCGTCGGCTTCGGTTTCCGCTTGGCCGGCCCCTAAGAACCAGGCCAGCAAGGGGGCAGCGTCTCCGGTCTCGGGGTCAGGGTCCGACCGCGAGACCGATGATAGCAGCGTGGACAGCGATGGTGGCGAGGCGGCAGCGGCTGAGCCCCAGACGACCAAGGATTTAAAAGCACTGCACCCGCCGACCGCCATGCTCAGGGATCAGCGGGTGCAGCAGCCATTGATCTGGGCCAAGTCGAAGAAGATGCTGCAGTACTAGAAAATGCGGTGGCGGCGGCGCTATCAGACACCCTGCCGCCGGCACAAGCAGGTTATCGCCGTCGCCTCTTTGATAGCGGCTATGGCCTCGGACTGCCGATCGGCAATAATAGTACGACGGCTGACAGCATCGATAGTACGGCCGATAACGACGATACTACCGCCGATAATAGCGATACTATAGCCGATAGTAACAATACTGCGGCTGGTATGCTACTATAGGCGGCCTACTTGTCCTTGCTTGCGACTACGCCCGCGTCTACGCCCACCCCGACCCCTATCCCCGCCACAACCATACCTACTGGCGCCGCTGGCGCCGCCTCCGCCACCTCCGGCCGCATTATCAGGTCGGCATACTTCCCTGTCACTCCTCTGCGAGCTCCGCCCCCCGCCCGACGGCGGCCGGGCCGCGGTGTCGTCTCCTGCCTCCCGTTCCCGCCCCTCATGGCCACGCGGTTCGGCCTGATCCAGGAGGAGTTCTCGCACGATCCGTTCCGGCTGCTAATCGCCGTCACCTTCCTGATCCGGGAGGCCGGCCGGGTTGCCATCCCAGTCTTGCGCCAGGTCATCTTGCGCTTTCCCACGGCCCAGGACCTTGCCGACTCTGCCAACAAGCCGGAGCTCATCTGGATGATAAGCCATCTCGGGCTCGTGTCGAGCCGGGTGGCGACCATCCAGAAATACGCCCGGATAGAGAACTGGCGCCCGCCCAGTGCCGGGGTCACGTTCCGCGTCAGGGGGTATACGAGACAGGAGGGCAACACCGACCTGGCCATATATGGTCCTGCCTCCTCGCCCCCTCCCCCCTCCCCACCCCCCTC
>JAOYNC020027145.1:0-14244 GCA_025802115.2 Bertia moriformis
CTATAATATTTCAGTGATAGTATACTAACATCCAATCCAATGACAAATATACGAAGCAGGTCACCTTACAGCAAAAAAGACATGTCATGTCTGTGGAACATGCACAAAACGACAGCAAACACGTTCATAAAACAACCAAGACGCGATTGTCATAGAGATCCTCTTATATGGTCGACCTCGGACCCGTCGCGGTTTCCACTGGGGAGGCATGTGCTT
Source organism: Bertia moriformis (assembly GCA_025802115.2). Lineage (NCBI taxonomy): Eukaryota > Fungi > Ascomycota > Sordariomycetes > Coronophorales > Bertiaceae > Bertia > Bertia moriformis. The sequence goes on from JAOYNC020027145.1 coordinate 217, forward strand.
GTCTTCAACGCAGAAATTACTCATTATTCTTCATTTAGTCCAGACATACATGATATGACCAACGAAGGCCCACCCACATAGGAAACCGGACCCCCATATGCCTGAGAGAGACTCCGACTCCTCAACAGTGAGGTGTCTAAACTAGAATACAGCTGCGCGTGGATTACCGGCGTTTCCCCTTACCCGTTCACGTAGGGCAAGCAGGTTGACCGCAAGCTTGATCAACAACCTGATCAGGGACAACACCCAGATGACGGAAGTGACAACCAATAAGTGGCTTCGTGACCCCCAGCTCGTGATAGAGGACGTATAAGAGGGCGCGTGCAAAGAGTAGAAGGGCTGAAAGAGCGAGGAAGAAAATTAGCTCGCGGGCCCCGCCAAGATAGCACAACCAGTGAATTATACAACGAAACTGCGAACAAGCTGTTTTGCATTGTAGAGTGCATTCGCAGCTTGGTTGCTGGAGAACGGATGAACCTGCGGCGTTCAAATGCTTACCAGCATGGCTCCGATAATTGTCAGTTTGGACCGGGAGAATTCACTAACCGGCTTCATTCTCAACTGCTCCAAGATCGCGAGTTAGGCTTCTATATACAGTATATTTGCGAACAGACGGGGTTAATTGTGCGCGCAAAGTTGCTCTCACATGGGGATACTGTCATCAGAAAAGTAGCCGCTATTGATCAACAACCCAGCTCCGCATTGAGGCAGAGAATCACCGAAGAATCCATGCCATACAAGGAAAGTACATTCTGTTGTACATTGGGGACTTTGCGCCTCGGATCAATTACTGGTATCAGGGTGAGCTAATGGCGCACCTGATGGTACTCAGTTGGACTGTAAGTTGTGTCAGGTGTAGGTTGAATGCAGACAGCACGGCGCTATTTATGTCCGAGCGAAAGACTGCGCCGTGCTCTCAGATCCCATGGGGTCGACCATCGTGACAGCAAGTGGCGCAGTATTTTGTGGGATGAGCGTTGCCAGCATACTTTCATGATTGCCTTGGAGCAGTTAGTTTGGTTGACAGAGCGGCCGAATACTCGGGACTTGCTCGACATTCTGTTGAAAGATTGAACAAGTGATAATGAATGGTTCTTATTTCGCTATACACTTCTTCTATGTTACTCCGTACTGTTGTTGCCTACATGAAACCTCATAATGGCATTCAGCCCATCATTTACATCCCTCGGCATGATATCATACAATCTGCCGACTACCAATAAAATCCGGTAAGAACACCGCCGTAAGGCTGTGCCGAACTCCTACCCAATGCGGGATGCCAAATACTTTGTACCGAATCGTACCAGAAAGTTGCTACAGAGGATCCTGTGGAGCGCGAAAATATAAACATCATTATCCCCGGATTGGACATTTAGCCTTCTATCTACCACGTTACCGGTTGCCCTACCTCGGAACCACCGATCTACAAGCAACATCTCATACTCTATCAACGATCTTTATATTGACTACATAGTCTCGATCCCCGCAGCGAAAGCAATGGGTTTTGATCTCTCCGCAATCACCCCCGGACCAGGTGGCACAGTGATGCTTGGTGAAGGTGGCGGAATCGAGGCGGCCGCCCGCCGAGGCCGGGAACGCCTTCGACAAGAAGCCTTGGAAAGAGAACAAGCCGGTACCACGAACGGTACAATGTCCGAATCCACAATGGTCCCCGGCTCGGAACCGAATAAGGAAGCCAACTCTGAGCAGAACAAGGACGGTTCGAAAAAGTCGGGTCGTGGCGGAATTAGAAGTCGATGGCGTGAATGGTCTCGGAAACATATGCCTTGAATGCTATGCTTGGTCCTTTTTTTCTCTTTTTGCCTCTCGGGGATTTTACTTTTCGTTTCTATTCGATTATGATACCCTGACGAGTGACGGGCCTATTGTTAAAGTCAATGACTTTCTCGCATCTGACTTTTACAACCAATGCAAACTTACGCAATAGCCGCAAATGGATAAAGATGCGAAGCAAGTGTATCGTGGTTATCTTGAAAACTTCCATGCAGCAGTATACATGGTCATGTAGGAACTATTACAGCACTGTTTGCTGCCAACTCCAACAACCAATTAGATTAGCCTAAGTAAGGTTATCAAAACAAAAACTATTTACGATGCCTCCGCATCCCTAATTATTTACTAGTCGCGATAAGCCCAAATGGTCTAGCATTTGTGCAACCCTAAGCCACCCCTCATTGCCTGTCATCTAACGTCAGCCTTCTGTACAACAACGAACACATGGGTATGTCTTACATAGACGATCAGTAGGCATGCTTACTTGTACTCAGTGTACTTTCCGTAGTTTCCGTAGTCGCCATATTTGCCATAGTCGTCATATTTGCTGACTTTGGCAGCGTCATCACCACGACGGTAGTGGCCGTAGTCTGCATACTTCCCATAATCGTCATATTCGCCAACTTCGGCCGCACCCTCATCACGGCGATAGTGGCCATAGTCTGCATACTTTCCATAATCGTCATATTCGCCAACTTCGGCCGCACCCTCGTCACGACGGTAGTGGCCATAGTCTCCATACTTTCCGTACTTGCCGTAGTCATCGTACTCGCCAACTTCGGCCGCACCCTCGTCACGACGGTAGTGGCCGTAGTCGCCGTACTTTCCGTAGTTGCCGTAATCATCATATTTGCTGACTTCGGCCGCGTTGTCACTACGTCGGTAGTGACCGTAGTCTCCGTACTTTCCGTACTTGCCGTAGTCATCGTATTTGCTCACTTCGGCCGAGCCTTCATCGCGTTTGTACGAGCCGTACTGGCCATACTGGCCATAGTCACTGTAATCAGTAACCTGGGCGGCGGCGGTATCCGGGGATGCTTCAGGTTGGGCTTTGGGATTGGCCACGGGCAGGGCACTAGCCATGGCCACAAAGAAGGCCACGGCACCGGGAGTGATGTGCATCGTGAGGGTTAGTCTTGATAGTAGACTTATTAAAAGAGAATTAGATTTGATTGCAAAGCAGGGTTGGAGGGTGTTGTTGGTGAGATGATTTGGGAGGAATGTAGACCGGCTTTATACCTCACTCCAAGTATCTTTCTCTCCAGTTTATCAGAAGGTACTTACCTACGACTGTCGTACATACTGGTCTAAATTGTGCCATTCTAAGAAAAATTGTCATGACGCATCGGCGAGTCCAGAATATCCTCGCTGAGGTCATCTGGTCACGAATACGAAGGGCATCCATGCATCTGCCTTATAGAACCAGAGTTGTATACTCTATTTTCGGAAAATGCTGGACACTCAAGCTGGGAACATCGTCCGATACGAGTACTCGCACCCAGATATTGTATGTGTTGTGAGACAATGTACCGGCAACCTATGGGCTCAGCCTACAACTCAGTGTCAGCTTACCTGCAGGTGCATGATCGATGCATGATGTCGTTCTCATGAATGGCTGGAAAGTATAACTAAGACAGCATGCCGCAGATTGGGACAGTTGTGTTCCCAATTTAGCTTCTGGACAACGCAGGCCTCGTGTTTGTATCCATCACCTTGACAAAGGTTACATCAAGGCTGCACCGGCGTTTCCCGAGAATCAAGCATTATTATTTTCCCTCGTCTATCCATCTTTCTCCTTCGACAGAGTACCTCGTTTTTATCTTTCTATTGTTACCCATTACCAAGTCAAGTTTGAACACCATGCAATACTCCAAGGCGAACACAGAAGATGATTTTGAATCTCGAGAGAGTTTGCTCTCGAATGAGGGATCTCCCCTGCGTCAACTAGAGAAGAATGCGAATAAATGGCGTCGCATACTCTTGATCTCACTTTACCTTCTCGGGACTGCTTTGGCTTGCTTGGCTGCGGGCCTAGCAGGATACTACTGGCATCGCGACTTGGACGGAATTTGTACCAGTCATACCTCCGAATCTTGTAAGTCCATCTTACCGTTTGCGACAACAGTAACTGACTGGTCAAGCTCCTCTGGTAAATAAAGTAAGCTACCACGAGCAGCGCTTTAACGGATCCTTCCTCAAGGAGAACGCTTTCCGACATGATGCTGGTCCAGAGACCGATGCTGCATGGGCATCCATCGGGGCTGACTGTTAGTCCTTCTTGCCATTCTATAACGAATCATGCTAACCTGGCAGTTCGGGCGATTCGCATCTCTCCTGAGGAGGCTCACGACATAGGCATGCCCAAGGACTTCGTCAAGATCAGCGAAAAGCATGGTGGCGGGTATCCTGTCCACGTTGAGGGTTTTCATCACCTTCACTGCTTGGTAAGTCATCATACCTGGACCGGAAGCTATTACATACTTACCTCTCAGAACCTTCTTCGCCAAACAAACTATTACAACTACGAACATTACCGAGACCTGGGCCAAGGCGCGTTCAAGAACGACGAGTTCATTGTCAAGCGCCATGTCAGTAAGTACTACCACCCCTACACCCATCCGGGATGTAATTTTAATAGAATTAGCGCACTGCCTCGACATCATCCGCCAGCAGCTCATGTGCACCGTCGATGTTGGCGTCTTCGGTCAATTCTGGATATACCCCGACCATCCCGAGCCATTTGTCAACTTCAACACTCAGCACAAATGCCGCAATTTCGAGCAACTTCGACAATGGACAGAGAAGAATCAATTGCCGGAGAAGGTTCCATCGGATTTCCTGGAGCCGCCTAAGGTGGGGGATCACATCTACCCCGAGGTTCCGTGAGTGTAACATGATCGACATTGGTCTGGTATAATTTGAAATAAATAGGGATGATGAGTGTACATAGCAATTGCAGTCGTAATTAAAATGAGATTAAAATAACGTCATATGTCCAGAGACAAACAGTAGTTGACCTATCTGAGATAAGAGATCTGCCCCTCCTACTCCGAGTCTGCATATACGTAATAACAGGGGGTAGATCGCCTATTTATCATTACAAGTAAGCTATCCGTTACCTTGGAGACCCCGTAAAGCAACTTACGATGTGCCTATTCAAAGCCGGTAGTGATCTTGAGACCTTAAGAAGTCTGCAGGTGGGAGGTGGGAAATGCCATCATAGTATACGCGAATGCCGAGAATCGCGTAGACGGATGGTCCAAGATTTGAAAGTTTAGTAGGGGGGGTAATCCAACAAGAGACCTGGAAACAATTTTTTGCAGATATGAAGATTTATCGGGGTGTAGCCCCGAAAGACTACCTCCGTAGAAAACCAATGCAACAACGACTATCTCCCCAGCAGACGATACCAGCAAATTACCGTAGTATATTGTCAGCTATAGAATGACCAATTGATCCCCAGCGAAGACAGTATTATTGATAACAAAGCAACCTATGAATGCACACCAAACGGGGAGAAAATCCCGATTGGGGTAGATGTCTAGTTTGTATAGGAGCCAAATGCGCCATACCCGACTAATAGTCACCATTGAAAAGATAACAGCTTGGACAACAAAAGCAGGTGATGCTCGAGGCGTTGAGAAACCGCACAGGTGTGACATGGCGAGCCTGCATGAGGAACCCGATGCCTTCAGTAATAGACATGACGGAGCTGAAATTAAGCTGGTGGATGAACGCGATAAACCCAATGAGCATCTTATAACCAGTATCGCTATGCGAAGGACTCATAGCAGCAATGATAAGAAGTGGTATAATGGATATAAGAAGGAAGGTTGGATAGGTGCCAGAGCCCACGTGTTTCTCTCACAGTATTGACACAATGCGAACTTGCGAGATGTTAGCGATCATGTTGCTTGAGAGTTGTATCCGCTTACAAGGCCAGAAACTGCATCCAAGCTGCGCCACACTGCATTATATTCAACCAGTCATCAGCACAAGGCGGGAATTTGAGAGAGGGTAGGTCGTCCGTCGAACCCAGTGCCGAAGAATTGATCATGCAGTATACGAACGCCATTATGAACATTGTGAGTTGCTCTGCTACTCTGACCAAATCACGAATACACAACCTATCGAAATTCCCGTGTACTCGTTTTGCACCCAAACACGATGCAGTTGGGGGGGGGTAGATGATCCAAAGCTTAAGATGAGCAGAATGCTACTGGATAACCGGGTACACTCGGGGGATACGTATCTTCAGGGCCAATTGGGAGAGTCGGGGAGATATTTTTGATAATAACTAGTGAGTTACAGTGCTACACGCCATGGGATAATCGAAAAGAGGATGGAAGACATGTCACGTCATTGTAGCATTACATTGTCGTTAGGACATCGGCCTACCCCTGGTTGTGGATCCTCGTCCTACTCGTATGGACAGTGGGCTATACAATAGCTGCTGGTCTTGTACCAAGGATGAGACTCTCAGCTCCGTTTACAAAAGCCATGACAGCGACGCCGTGGGTACCACAGTGGAGGGAGAGTCTCCAATTCATGCGACGACGACTACGGCTCGGGCTCCCTTTCGGGCTACGAGCGACTTTGTTGCAGTGTGTGAATGAACATGATAATTGGATAATCTTATGTGAACGGCTTACTCCAGACGCTCAGTGTGTACAAGAACCACAGTATCCACACCTAGAATCGCAGGCTGTGTAGTCCTTCTCAGATTCGCTGTCCCAATCCAAATCCGTATACTTATCCTGATGCTCCACGGCCGGGGACGACAGCTTGTCATTGTCACTGACCTCCAGGCCCTCTTTTGTCCATCTTTCGCTTAAAGTAATCGGCAGAGCTTTGGGCACATTATCGCAGACCTCTCGCAACTCAAGCACCCTTCTCCCCTCCTCGTGAACCAGTTCGAACCGACCATCCGGCCGGCCGCGGGCAAAGGCGACCAACAACTTTAGCAGGAGGACTAGTTGGCGCAAGTTATCCCTTTCATTTCCCTCCCATTGAGTCAATTTCTCTCGGACATTATGAATTTGTATCTCGTCCAAGTCAAACACCCCGTTTTTATGAAAGGCAAGCAAAAAGTTCGGGATCTGTGATACCCACAGACGAGGCAACTCTTCTCCAAGGACATCGTTGTCCTTCTTTCGAACTGATCTGGTTTTTAGGTCAAATATAGCAGCCTGCGGCACATGGTCTCCGGCATTTCGAATCGTAATGGTTTCCTTTCCTGGGATTGAGTCGGGATCGCGTGTGCCCAAGATTGTGTCTCCGAAAATGGAAGCCAACTCCTGGTCGGAATCAATTTCTCGGTCAATCTTCGCATCCTTCCGTATATCCTTAGACTGCTCCTGCGCGAGCTCAGGAAAGTACCCGTCTGCTTCAAACCGCACGACACACTTCAGACCCCCAAAGGTATACTTTATCAACCGTTGATGCGACTCAGACCCTTTGACACCAAATGCCCATGTTGTGTACGCCTCCGGGAAGCTATGTCCATACCCATAAACATCTTGAAGAACTTCCCTCGGGGAATTCTCTCTTCGGATAAGAAAGACCGTCGACCCAACCACCTCTACCAGCATTCTGAATTCACGGTCGATCTTTCGAACAAAACGCAACAGATTCCCGACTGTACTGCCGCAACCAACAATGTCAATACTCTCGGTAGGAAAATCGGGATTCTGCTTCAATATCGCCTCAATAGCCGGCTGCATCGGATAAGAAGGATAGCGCGCAGCATTTTGGTCACGAAAGTACTCCCCAGCATCCTCTTTCAACTTGCTGGGATGCAGTAACGGCGTCCAAGCGGGTGGATTTCCTAAGCGTCCATGACAGTCAGCAATGATCTCAAGGCTTTGCGTTCGAAACCAACCTGGTATCAGTATGGTCGGCTGTTTCTCATTCAACCAGTTGAACGATGCGATCTCCTTGCAGTCGGATATTTTTGCGGACTTCTCATCGACGTTACTAACATCGGCCAAATCGCTCTCATGCACCTCGGCCAGCATAGATCCTAACGGCGGGGCAGGAGTTTCTTGGGCTTGCGTCTTTCTCCAGCCTTTATTCGCAAAGTCTCGCGAGCGTCCTGAATATCTTGCCCTGCCACGTCCACCTCGAGCCCGCAGGCCACGTCCTCGCGGCTGCATCGACATGGTGATTTGGTAAAAACAGGAAAGTAGTTGCGGCAAGAAAGACAGAATGCTGTGATTCTTAACGTTACAATTTCAACGATGTCTAGCGATTTGAATGTCTCAATCAAACTGGCATCATCCGCTACTTATCTTTGTTTAGCACATCCGTTGCTGCATTAATGCGGCACAATGCAGCCGTTAAAGCAATTAATTGGCTAATGCAAGCGCTGGGTGTCTGTACTTTTGTCTCGCTGCCTATTGCTTTGTTTGATGCTTTGTTTGATGCTTTGTTTGATGGAGGGGTCAACATCAGAAGATCTGCGAGCCGTGGGGCGTACATTTTGAAGGCCAACAGCTGCCATTTCTGAGCTTTCCTATCACTCTCTCTTCTTAAAACCATCTCCTCAACATAACCTGTTTTACCACTATTCTCATCAGCACAACATGAGCTTGCCTAATCAACGTACTGGTCGATTGAATAGATTCTTCGAACAAGTGCTATGCGGCAAGAGGGCCTTGACGACGGCCGAAAATGTGAAGCTCTTCGTTGAAGCTATGCTTGCGAAAGACAATCATTCCGCATGTATCGAGTGCATCATGGCCAGTCCACAAGCACGCGCTGCAATCCATAATGGTCTCCGGTTCGATGTATCTCCTGCATTTATCAACCAGACTACATCTCCCTTTATACGTTATCTATCGGATCCTGCCGTAAAGCAACTGTGCAATGGCCAATTTCTTCAGGAGCTACTCACTACTATGGTTGAACCCCGGACAATTTGGAACGCTTTCATAGTCGCATCTCGGATGGGGAAACTGAGCGATGATTCAACTTATGCATTCGCCTGGATGCTGTTTGAGCTTCTTTCTCTACCTCCCTCTAGCCAGATCGATCTGACTGAAGATGCAAACAAGGTAGTCAGTGACGGATTGCTCCAGCAGTCATCATCGCCAGAAGTCCGCGCTTTAGGGCGTAAGATCGAGCATATACTTCGTGTTCGATCCTCCAATGCACCTGTGGACCCCGACTTTGCGCCCGGAGGCCGCCATGACAATGACTTTGCCGAGTTTTGGAAGATTGCTATTTATCCAACAGCTGGCGAATTCACATCTACTGAAAAGCCCTTTTACCGCCGTGCTGATGACATAGCCAACATCCCCGCGGAAACACGTATCACCGCTCATCTGGATAATCAGTTCCGTATGCTGAGAGAAGACATGATCTCCGAGCTGCGCAATGATGTCCAGATCGCCCGTGGACAGAAGAAAGGACGCCAGTCCATTACACTTCTGCAGCGGCTGTCTCTACGTGGAGCTCGCTTCCGTGAGGGCATCAGGTTCAAGCCATTTGCTCTGTCACTTGCTTGCGAAAAGGGATTGGAATCATTGTCTGGGCTCAATCAGGATCAGAAAAAACATCACTTGAAGGAAAATCCACAATTTCTCAGACACCATTCTTTTGGATGCCTCACTCGCCAGGGCGAGATTATTTCCTTTGGAACTCTTGAGCGGGACATCGATAATCTGTCACTGGACCCCCCTCAGGTAGTATTGCGTATTCTGGGAGAAGTAGCGCTGAAAGAAACACTTCTCGCGTTGAGGCTGTACAACAATGTCGAATTCCTCATGGTCGATACACCCGTATTCGCTTACGAACCGATCTTGAAATGCCTCCAAAGCAAGACTGACCTGGCCTTGGCAAAGGAACTGTTGCAACACAATCGATCTGATCCAGCAGCATTGTCAGCCTTGATCAGTCCTTCAATTGTCGACCAAATTACAACCGCCGGAACTACCGATATTCAGCATATCTTGAAGACAAAAAATCCCGTCAGTCTAGAGACGTCTCAGCACGAATCCTTTCTCGCGGGTCTGAAGCAGAGCGTCAGCCTTATTCAAGGGCCTCCTGGTAGGCCCGTTCTCATTTCCCTACTATAGTGCAGCGTGGCTAACTTCTCTAGGGACCGGAAAGTCTTTCGTTGGCGCTCTGTTGACAAAGGCTTTCCATGAATATACGAACGAAACGATCCTTGTCATGTGCTATACGAATCATGCTTTGGATCAATTTCTCGAGGATCTTCTTGACATAGGAATTGATAAAGAGGCTATTGTTAGGCTTGGATCCAAGTCCTCTCAGCGGACTCATGAGCTTACCCTGCCAAAGCAACGGATCCCCTATATGCGAGACCGGTCTAGCTGGGATGTGATCAACTCGCTGGAATCTGAAGCGGATGGCTTGAAAAACCAGTTGACGGGGGCGCTTGGCTCTCTGCAAAAATTCGCCGTAAACCCTGGCGCTATTATGGAGTTCTTGGAATTTGAAGATCCAGTTTTCCATGAGGCATTCATTCCCCCAAAGCAGAGCGACGGCATGGCCATTGTTGGTGCACATGGAAAAGCCGTGGATTCATATTACTTTTTTGACAACTGGGCACAAGGAAAGCACCCCGGAGCGTTGGTGAAACAGCTACCGGAAGAGAGCCAGCAAGTGTGGGAGATAGAGCCTGAAGCGCGCAAAGGCTACATCAACAAATGGAAAAAGACCTTGCTCGAAGAACAGGTTCTCGGCATACAGGCTATCGCCCGACAGTTTGACGTTATCCAAGACCGACTTGGAAAGATGTGGAACAAGAGGACCTTAGAGATCTTGAAAACAAAACGGATCATCGGCTGCACCACGACAGGAGCTGCGATGTATAGCGAAGATATCCGCCAGGTCGAACCCGGTATTGTCGTCCTTGAAGAGGCCGGTGAGATCCTGGAATCGCACGTTCTGACTGCCATGGGCTCCGAAACAAAACAACTCGTGCTCATCGGTGACCATCAGCAGCTGCGACCCAAGATCAACAACTATGCACTTTCTGTCGAGAAGGGTCACGGTTACGATTTGAACCGCTCTCTATTTGAGCGCCTAGTTCTTGCGGGGTATCCACACTCAACACTGGCCAAGCAGCACCGCATGTGCCCCGAGATCTCCTCGCTGGTGAGACATCTCACGTATCCTGACTTGTTGGATGATCCGAAGACGCTGAACCGTCCACCACCGCGCGGGCTACAAGACCGCGTTATATTCTTGGATCATCGCAACGCTGAAACACAGTTCAAGGCAGTTTCCGATCGTCGGGATGAGGGCGCAAAGGGGAGCAAGCGGAACACATTTGAGGCTGACATTGTGCTGAAGATAGTCAGGTACCTCGGCCAACAGGGATATGGAACGAATAATTTGGTGGTTCTCACCCCCTATCTGGGCCAGCTTCATCTGCTACGAGATTCTCTGAGGAAGGAAGCCGATCCGGTATTGAATGATTTGGATTCGTACGATCTTGTTCGAGCCGGATTGCTCTCTAACGCTGGAGCGCAACATCGAAAGCGACCTCTTCGGTTGTCCACCATAGGTAAGGCTCTATCCAATAAGATTAGCAGGTCTCATAGCTGACTCTAGCCGTAATAAGATAACTATCAAGGCGAGGAGAGCGACATTGTCATCGTGTCACTTACTCGCAGCAACGATGGCGGAGACATCGGGTTTATGGCAGCACCTCAGCGACTGAATGTTTTGCTATCTCGAGCTCGCAACGTTTTAATCATGGTGGGGGATTCTAAAACGTTTATGAAGAGCCGAAAGGGAAAACAAATATGGACCTCGTTCATCGACCATATGGATGCCAATCACCACTTGTACGACGGATTGCCGGTAAAGTGTCAACGACATGGACGAGAAGCGATCCTGAAAACGAAGGATGATTTTAATAGAGAGTGTCCTGATGGCGGCTGTCCGCTCCCTTGGTGAGTTCTTCCCTTCATCACTTTTACTATGATTAACTGACACCGGCTAGCGGTGCGATTCTCAGCTGCGGAGTCCATCCTTGTCCCTCAAAGTGCCACCAACTGTCAGACCATTCCAAGATGACTTGCTATAAGCCTGTCGATTCAACGTGCCCCCGTGGCCACCATGCTTTTCAACCCTGCTTCCAAAGTGGTATGATTTGTCGCCATTGCGTTGCCGAGGACGAAGCCAAGGAGAAACGGCGCCAGAGGGACATGAGGCTGGAGGCCGAACGCGAGAGAAAGCAAAAGCAATACGCCCAGGAACTCGCAGAACTACAGGAGGAAATAAAGCGCGAACAACGTCTTAAAAGGGACGACTATGAGTCGAGACAACGCCAGAACATCATTGATCAACACCGAGCAGAACTTGCAAAGTTGAAGTCAGGGGACAAGAGCCCGCCAGATAATATTAGTGCCAATACTAACGGCGACGGACACCACACAGGGGTCAGTGTCTCTGTAGGTCCCAAGGACCATCACGGACAGAGTGGAAAGCCCGGAGACAAAGCAAATGGAAACAGGACGCCGCAGCCGGCAAAGTCAGGCGCCCAAGCGGATTGGGAATTTCAAAAGCAATTTGAAGGAGCGCATAGCACTGAAATCGATACTTTGATGGGTATGATCGGTCTTGAAAACGTCAAGGAAAAGTTTCTTTCCATCAAGGCTCAAGTAGACACCGCAATTCGCCAGAATGTGGATTTGAAAAGTGAGCGGTTCGGAACAGTCTTGGTTGGGAACCCTGGGACTGGTATGGGCCCCCCTCCCCCATTCTGTAAACTTGGGAAATCTGCTCACCAGTCTAGGTAAAACCACTGTCGCTCGCATATATTCCAGCTTCCTCGCTTCTGTCGGGGTTCTTCCTGGAAGTATCTTCGAGGAGACAACCGGATCGCGCCTGGCAAACGATGGGGTCTCAGGATGCGAGAAAACAATCAACAAAATCCTCAACAGCGGTGGCGGCGTACTATTTATTGACGAGGCATACCAATTGACAGAAGGACAGTCGCCTGGCAGCAAAGTTATTGACTATCTCCTGGCTGAGGTGGAAAACCTGACTGGCAAAATAGTCATCGTACTGGCAGGATACAGAAGTCGGATGGAAAAGTTCCTTGGCCACAACCCAGGATTACCGAGTCGATTCCCACATGAGCTTCGATTCGAAGACTATAGCGACGATGAGCTGCGCCAGATCTTCAAATACCGAGTTAACAAGAAGTATAATGGAGGAATGAAGGTCACTGACGGGATGGACGGTCTGTACAGCCGCATTGTTGCTCGACGCGTTGGTCGCGGGCGTGGTAAAGAAGGATTTGCAAATGCACGGGCAGTCGAGAATGCCGTCGCACGTGTTTCCGAGCGTCAAGCTATCCGACTCGCCCGGGAGAGAAGGAGCCGACGTAGTGTGGATGACATGCTGTTTATCAAGGAAGACCTCATCGGGCCGCAGCCATCAAAAGCCCTCGAGAACTGCTCTGCATGGAGAAAGATGCGTGAAATGATTGGACTGCAGTCTGTGAAGGATACCGTGCGAGCTCTTCTGGACAGTATTGAATACAACTATCATCGCGAACTCGAGGAGAAACCTCTGGTGGATTTCACTTTGAATCGTGTGTTCCTTGGATCGCCCGGAACGGGCAAGACCTCGGTCGCGAAACTCTATGGCCAGATATTGGTGGATTTAGGGATGCTATCAAATGGAGAAGGTGAGTTGTTCACGACTAAATTCTTACAGGATCTTCTAACTTTTATATCGCAGTTGTCGTCAAAACCCCCGCCGACTTTGTTGGCTCCGCCTTGGGCGAGTCTGAGAAGAATACGAAGGGAATCCTGGCATCTACCATCGGCAAAGTACTCGTAATCGATGAGGCCTATGGACTTGCTGGTGGTGGTAGTAGTCGCAACGGCACAGGATCATCGACAGATATTTACAGAACTGCTGTGGTGGACACCATCGTCGCCGAGGTGCAAAGTACACCAGGTGATGACCGATGCGTGCTACTTCTGGGATACCAGGACCAGATGACAGAGATGTTCCAGAACGTGAACCCCGGCCTATCACGGCGATTCCCTATGGACTCTGCCTTCACGTTTGAAGATTTCACCGATGACGAGCTTGGCCAGATCATAGATCTCAAGCTAAAGCACCAGGCCTTCCAAACAACAGCACAGGGTAAGAAGGTGGCATTGGAAGTCCTTGCGCGAGCTCGTAATCGGCCAAACTTTGGGAATGCCGGGGAGATTGATATCTTGCTGAACGGTGCAAAGG
>JAOYNC020027347.1:0-14223 GCA_025802115.2 Bertia moriformis
GACCCTGCCGCCGGCGCCGTGCTCATCGATGCGCCCTACCCGTACATGCTGCCCGCCTACGGAGACGGCGGCCGCGGGGGCTCGCCGGCCGTGCCGCCGCCGCCGCCGCCGCAGCCAATCTACGGCAGTGTGCGGATGCGCAACATTGCCAAGTTCATGTCCGACCCCGAGGCCGGCCCGATCGACTGCGCCGCCGTGTGGAACGCATTCGACGCGGCCCGGCTGCGGGCCGCCCACGACATGCCCATCGCCTGGCTGTACAACCGGTCCAAAACGAACAAGGCATGCATACATACATATATCCAGGCAGGCAGGCAGCCCCTCTACGGCCTCGCCTCGCCTCGCCTCCCGTCGCCCCTCTCTCATCGACCTCATCATCTCTGGCTGACCATGTCCCCCTGCCCAGAAACCGCCCGACGGCGAGATCCGCGCCGTCGTGTTCCGCCCCCTCGTCAGCAGCGACCGCGGCCAGGAGACGGACCGGTACTGGGCCCCCGAGGACCCGAACTACCGCGAAGTTCTCTCCCACCTGCAGCGGTTCCTGCTCTTCCGGGCTGCCGCGTCCGACCGGCTTGACCGCCTGCTCGAGCACCTCATCGAGGCCCGGTTCCCGACCGACGTGACCGACGAGCGCGGCTGGTCGGCCCTGCACGTTGCCGCCGCGGTGCCGAACCCGACCGCGGTTGCGATCCTGATCAGTCGCGAGGGATCCGGCGGCTGCGGCGCGGCCTGCCGCGACGCCCGGGGCCAGACCCCTCTGCACAAGGTCATCATCCGCGCCGTCGAGCTGGCCCCCGCCGCCGAGGGCGCCCGCGCTCCGTTCCGCGACGTCATCGGCCGCATCCTCCGCCGCACCCTCAAGGTGGACGAGCTCGACGACACGCGCCGGTCCGCCTGGGACTACGCCCCCGCGTCCGTGCCCGACCTCGGCTGGATCCGCGAGCTCAAGGCCCACCGCGACATGGTGCAGGGCCCCGCCGTTATGGCTACGGCGGCGCCGCTCGATGCGCTCGCCCCGCCGGCGCCGGGCCCGCAGGCCGCCGCCACGCTGGGGTTCGAGGCCGTGGTGGCCGAGTTCTTCCTGGAGCAGCAGCGCCGGCGCGAGGCGGAGCGGCATGAGTTCATCAACTATGAGACCCCGACCGTGTTCGATCTGATCTACGCCCGCCGCAGGGGAGGTCCCGATCGGATCCTGGCCTTGTCGCGGCCGAGAGGGTTCAGGGGCCGGAGCCGGTGTCGGTGGATCCACCTGCCGGCTAACAATGTCAGTGTCCACGACCAGCAGCAGCAGCAGCAGCAGCAGGAGCACACAGCCTCGGCCTCATTTCTTCGTCCTCCTCACTCCTCCTTTCCCCCCCCTTCCTCCCCCTCCCCCTCTGTCCTCCATTCCTTCTCCCCCTCCTCCTTCTCCTCCCCCTCCCACCCCGTCTCTATCGGTTCTGACCAGCCCGCCCACCTGCAGGAGCAATGGGTGCACGTGAGATTCCTACCCCCCTCCCCCCAGCCGCCTCCCAGACGTGCGCGCGCGCGCGCTCCACTGACCGGTTGCCGCGAGCCCAGGATCTATTCATCAACCTCCGTGTCAAGGACAACTCTATGATCAATGAGCGGCACGAAGGTGGGTTCAAGATGGGAGGCGTTCCCCCCTCCCTCTCGCCGCCGCCGCTGCCGCCGCCCCCGCCTCCGGTGGCCGCTTCATCGCTGATACTGCTACAGGATCGAGGCCGTTTAGCAGATGGATAATTCCCCAGGCTAGGAGATACAAGCACGTACGCGCACGGCCCAGTCCATCCATCCTACTCTCTCTCCTACCTTTTATCTCTCTGATCCTTTTCCCTCTCTCTCATCCTCTCTCACTCTTTCTCATCCTCTCTCACTCTCTCTCATCCTCTCTCTCTCTCACACACTCTCCCCTCAGCTCATCTTGGTCGCTCCATCCCCCTCTATCCGCTCCGCAAGGTTCGAGGTCCGATGTCTGACCGGCTCACGACCAATCCGACCGTGCAACAGGCCCACGAGAGACGCGCCCTCCGGCAGAAGCGGCCCCCGCCCCTCCAGAGCTTCGGCTCTCCCACGAGTGACGAGACCGACACCTCGGGCGGGCCCTCGCCGCCGCCTCGATCGCCGCCGCTTTCGTCGCCGCCGAACCACCTCCGCATCTCATACTCGCAACCTGACACCACAACAACCGCCTTTCTGCACAATCCTCTGTCCGACACTGACCTCTCGCCCGACGGAGAACCGGCCCTCACCGCTGGGATCCCGATGAGGCCCTCGAGCGGCAGCAATATCTCAGCCGACATGGACGCTGTTGTCTTGTTTGTGAGTCTGTGTCTTCCCCTCTCCTCCTCCCGCCATGTCTCCCTTGTCCTGTACTGGCTGATGCCCCCCCCCCCCACACAGATGCCGATCTTGGGCTTCGAGACCAACGCGCAGCGCCGGGCCATGTCGGCCGCTATCCAATATGTAGACCGCTCGCACCCGCACTCGCACTCGCACTCGCACTCGAACCGCCGCACCCCCCACCGCAGCCCCGTCCGGCCCGGCGTCGACGTGGACCTGCTGGCCGGATATCTGAGGCACGAGCGGCCAGTGCACTGCCGCCGCACCCTCGACCAGTTCTCGTACTACATGCTCGACACGACGGAGCGGCGTGACAAGGACCAGGTCGCTTACAAGTGGGGCCGCCGGGGCGCTGGGTTGCGCAGGGCCGACCGACCCGTCCTGATGGTCGACCAGCTGTGGCTGTGGGCACTGCATAATGGTGAGCTCGTGATCTGTCCATCCAATCATCCCTCTCTCGCTCGCGCGAGCGGCGACTGAACAGTCCGCCCTCATCCGGAACCAGGCACCGTCATCACCGCATTTCCGACCACGTGGAATCCCGACCGCAAGAGTCGCGAGTTCGATCTGCGCACCACGGTCGAGATGGAGCTCGAGCAGAACAAGACGCGGCGGCCAATCCGATCAGCCGAGGAGCTCGTCCACCTCGTCATCCGGCTCAGCGTGGACTTTTTCGACCGGACCGGCCCGGCCGGGTTTAAGTTTCAGGAAGCGTTTCAGTCGGCGATCAACGATATCGTAAGCGCCCCTCTCTCTCTTTCTCTCTCTCTCTCTATATATAGATATATATATCCATCCCCATCTCCGTCTCCATCTCCATTTCAATCTCTTAGTTTTGACAGCCTGAACAAGACGTGAGATCCGTCGCTGATTACCGCGTCTGCTGCGTGCTGCAGGTTGAAGAGCAAGCCAAGCTCCTCAAGGCCTTTCGCATTCTAACCCGGGTGCTCAACCAGAGCCTCGATGCCCAGACCCGGGCCAAGCGGGTCGAGGAGCTGTTTCGGCTCACGGCCGAAACCAGATTATTGACCGAGATCATGGACATACAGGACGAGCTCAACATCGTGCGCGCCATCCTGACCCAGCAGCGGGACGTGCTCGACAAGCTGCTGCACATTATCAGGCGGCCCGAGGAGGAAGAGGAGGCCGAGGAGCGGTCCGACCTGTCGGAGCGCCGTTTGGCGGCGGCTGGCCGCAAGGCGGTTGAGCTTGCGCGCAGCGATGGCAGCGATGGCGGCAATGGCGGCCCGGAATGGGGCAGGGAGAGAAAGAGGGAGCGGGAGCGGGAGCGGGAGCGGGGAAAGGAGCGGGAGCGGGAGAGGGAACGGGTGACAGAGCGGGAGCGGGAGTGGGAGCATAGCGGGCCCCCCGCGCTGTCGCGAACCTTCTCATCCTCCTCAATCTCGGTTCTGAGGAGCGCGGCGTTGGTGGAGGCCAACATAGCCATTGTGGAGGACAACATCCGGGTCGTCAAAGAGATGACGGTATATGCGCGAAACGTGCAGTCCGAGGTGAGTGACGCGGCCTCTCGACCGGCGCCCGGCATACAATCAAGTTAGAGGGGGCCTAACCACAGCCCGCCTCCGTGATTCCGGACAGCTCAACAATCTGCTGGATTTGAAGCAGAAGCAGGCGAATGCCTGGGAGGCCCGCTTCTCGAGAGAGGGGATGGAGCAGACGCAGCGGCAGGGCAATGTAAGTACTGTCTTGCGCTGCCGAACACAATGAACAATGCTGACGCGGCGCCGCCGCTCGGCCAGATCATGTTTGTCTTTACCATCGTGACAATTGTCTTTGTAAGAAGGGGATCCCCGACCCGGCTAGGCCACGTCGGCCGAGGCAGAGCAAGCTAACCGCTTGGCGGCGACCGGCCGATCGCAGCTTCCTCTCTCCTTTGTCGTCAGCCTGGTGTCAGTCCCGATCCGGGACTATCCCGCCGCCAAGCCGGGCTCGGACCAGGTCGGATGGCCGATCAGGCTCGCGTTCGGCTGGATCTTTGGGGCCGGCACCGCGATCCTACTTCCGCTGATGGTCCTCGCCGTCGGCGTCAATCACATTGCCAAATTCACCGAGTCGCGGATCCGGTCGAGCATGGGTCGGCTTCGTCCTTCGTCGTCGACCAGCGGCGGCGGCGGCGGCGAGTCATCAGAGCCGGCCGAGTCGGACTCGGACCGGGACGAGGGCGATGATGAGCTCGACTGTGACAGCGACGATGGGAGCAGTAGCGACGACGGCGAGCGCGACGGGTCAGATGCCGATACCAGCAGCCCCCGAGGGGAGGCAGGGAGGTCGGGGGCGACCGGACCGACCGGCCGGAAGTCGGTGGCGGCGGCAGCTGGGGCGGGGGCGGGCGCAGGGGCGGCACGGGAGCGAGTGCGAGTGCGAGATGATGGGAAGAATAATTGGTCTGGCCGTGGCGGCGGCGACCGGAAGGGGAGAAGGAGGGGCGGCGGCGGCACCGACTACGCGCCGCTGCTGGGGCGGTGGCGATTCCACACGCAGGTACCGCTACTGCGGGAGCTGTGGCGGTACCAAGCCAGCGTTGCGGCCCTCCGGGACGACTTTAGCGTCGACAGCGCGCGGGCCTACGACTATCCGCTGCGGGTGTGGATCGAGGCGCCGCTGGAGCGGTGGTGGGGCTGGGTGGTGAGCGGGATGGGGATGGGCCTAGGAAGAAGGCAGGCGAAGAAGGGATGGGGGTGGGGGTGGGGTGGCAGGCCGGGAAGCGGAGGGAAGCGGGGGAGAAGCAGGAGCAGGCTGGACGGCGGGGGCAGTCATCTGGCGATCGCCGCATCAGAGGGGGGCCCAGGCCACCCCATCGACCGAGGTGGCGATAGAGAGAACAGGGAAATGGATGAGCGGGAGAAGGTCGAGGTGGCGGTAGGGGTCGTCACCCCGGCGGCAGCGGCCGGGAAAGAGGACGATCTGGGTGGGCCAGCAGCGGCGGGGCGGCAAGCGGAAGCGCAGCAGCAGCAGAAGCCGGCCCGGCGCATGTGGAGGCCCAGGCGGCGGCGATATCTGGACATGCTGAGCTCGGAGGAAGATGCGAGGGTGAGAACGAAGCCGCGGCGGGGGGGGCGGGGAGGCGAGGAGGCGAGCAGTGGGCATGGGCGGCGGGGAGCAGGCATGGATGGTGGGTGAGGAGCAGAGAGGGCGAGAAAGTGGGTGTGACGTGATTTACATGCATGTCTCTATCACCACGGGTTTTGGTTAACTTGACACCGGTGGTTGTCTAGAGTCTCGGAAGGTGCCTCAGGGTGGGTGTCTCGAACATCGGGTTGAGTCTAGAATCTGGATATCGGCTGAGGGTGCAGCGTGGGTGTATTTTACTTGGCCCTGAATTCATTAGACCAGAATCTCGATATCGGTCGAGGGTAAATTGCAGGGTAAAGTGCAGAGCGGTGGGTAGCTG
Organism: Bertia moriformis; assembly: GCA_025802115.2. Classification (NCBI taxonomy): domain Eukaryota; kingdom Fungi; phylum Ascomycota; class Sordariomycetes; order Coronophorales; family Bertiaceae; genus Bertia; species Bertia moriformis. The sequence goes on from JAOYNC020027347.1 coordinate 5,756, forward strand.
GAGGGCTCGAGGACGCGACGACGTAGCAGGCATGGTTGGACATGGCGAGAAGGGTGAAAAACGTAAAGCGGTGAGAAGCGACGTGATAGATATGGGTTAGAGGGAGCGGGTGAGATGCGGGGCCGCGAGAACCGAACTAATCGACATAAGTAAGAGCGTCGGGGGTGCAGATATATTTAAAGAAAGGGGAGAGGGGGGGAGAGATGCAGGGAGCGAAGCGGGTCGTAGGGCCCAGAGCTGAAAGATACAACGCTAGACACGGGCGAGGGCACGGATGAGATGCAGCAGAGCCGGGGGCTGCGATATGCTGAGCACGGCCGAGCGAGCGGACGAGATGCCGCAAGCAGCAAAGCCGGGAGATGCGACGTAATAGACATGGGTAGGCGAGGGGATCAAGACGCCGCAGAGGGTGCGATATACCGAGTGATGGGACGCAATGCCGAGCCGGGAGGCGCGACTTGATCGGAGTCGGAGTGGATCAAATGCAGTGGAGTCGGCAGATGCGACGTAATGGGCACGGGAAGCGAGTGAGCGGCCGAGGTGCAGAGCCGGAAGGCGCGACGACGTAATGGACATGGATCATGGAAGAGGGGAGACGCACGGGCCGGGTGGGTAACCAGCCTACTGGCTCGGTTCAGTCTTTCTATATGGCCATGCCGAGGATAAGTGGCCGAGGATAAGTGGCCGAGGAACGCGCGTGCAAAAACAACCCGGTGGGCGACCGACTGACTAACCAGCCCAGAGCACCCGCCGCCCTCTCCAGGGCCCACTCGAACGAGGCTCGCTCGTGGCGCTCCCCCAACCCACAACCGCCACCCTAGAATGAATACCACGCTCCCCAGAGTATCACGCGCCCCCCAGAAGGCCAAGCACACCAGCATCCCCCTCGGAGCAGCACATCCCACATCGCCAGAGCACAGCCCAGAGTAATCCAGACGAAGCCAGAATGATCAAATGATCGCAGAAGCAAGCGGAATGGGCCGGCGAACCCACGTCACGGCCGAGGTCTATCTATCGGCAGCCGCGGCAGCGCCAGCACAGCTGGCTCGGCAAGAGAGAGAGACAGACGCGCGCACGGGCTGAGAAGAGCAGGCCGAATCCAGCGCGGGTTCACATGTCAAAGGCAGGGGGGAGAGACAGGACGTGGCAGAGACGGATTCAAGATCGGCGGGCCCATGTGTCTTGTTTTTACAAGACACAGTGTCACCAGGATCGATTCCAGACAACTATGCATTGTTCTGCGGCCAGAAACATGGCTTGTCGGATCCCAGACCCTTGTCGCAATGGGGCGGGAGAGAGACAGACAGACCAGCCTGATTGGAAAGCGATGGCCGAGGCGCGAAGATGGCAAAAGATTGAGGTCACGCATGTTCCCGGCCCGACTCGGAGACGACAGCGGATGGCGGGAAGAAGGGGAAGAAACAAAGCAGAAACGCAGAGCAGGAGATGGCCCGGGCACGCTCCTCTGTGGGAAGAGGCAGAGGAGGTGGCCGACACGATTTTGCCGCCACTGGCGCCGATGCCAGATCGCATCCATCCAGCAGCCTCTGGTAAATCTGGGGCGCAGGGGGGCGGGGCCATGGATCATCAGCGTGCTTGCTGCCGGAGCGACTGCAGCACAGGCAGTCAGTAGTAGTACTGACTGCTGGGCCGCAGAGATTCCAAAACGGCAATCGCGGGCGGCGGCCGCGGCGACCGCGGCGACCGCGGCCGTCGCGCCGGTCGTGGCATGGCGGTCGCGCACCGCATGCCTGTATCAATCTGTGTTTCGTCGGCTTGGGTCAGGTGGCCGCGCCCCGCCCCCCTTTTTTTTTTTTTTTTCTTTTTTTTTTCTCTTTTGCGCTTTCCCGGGCTACCCTCTGGACAAAATACAAAAACAAGATACCGAGTGCCATAAAAGGGGGCTGCCGCGCCGTCACATTCGCACACCGCTCCGGCCGGGGCTGCCCGTCGCAAATCACCATGTTTATCCGCCAGGGAAGCCAGCCAGTCAGCCAGCCGGCGGTCCGGCCTGGGGCTGGCCCAACCTGGGCTCCGGAAGCACACGGGGTCGGACAGCAGGCGGGCGGGCAGCGGACGAGTCGGAGGTCGGGCGAGATGTAACTGATTGGGGCGGGCGTCACATGCCAAATGGCGTGTGTATCCTGTCCCTGCTTTTCCCATTGCGTCTCATGCTTTTTGATTCTGTTTCACGTAACCCGTCGCTGACCCGCTCGCTCGCTGGCCGGCAGCAGCTGCTGCAGCTGCTGCCAATCACCGATCCGCGTCCTGCATGTCCGCGGCAGCGCGGCCGAGAATAGACTCGCTGGCCCGACCGCTGGGGCGGAAGGGGGCGGGGGGGTTCGACTGGCTGGCCGGGACCCCCGAGGCCCATAGGCCTCGAAAATGAGGAGGAGCTCTACTACACATTCGATGCGAGACTCGCCGACTATGTAAAGAGCTGCCAGGCTATCTTGTCGTCCCCTCATCGACTCGCCGAATCGTGCTTGTTCTTCTCTCTCCCGTCCCCTATTCCATTTCTCACCATTACGCGCCAGACCCGCTCCTGACTGACCCCGCACCCGCAATCCTCCCCCCACACCCACCCACCAAAAAAAAAGGGAAAGAAAAGAAAGATCCGCGGTGCTGGCCCTGTCGGCCCTGTCACACGGACTCCCGGTCCGCTCGCACATGCCTGTCCACCCTACGCAACAGACGGCCGAGCGAAGATCACGGGAGCGCGATCCTCTCGGGCAAGCTTCTGATCGAGCGGTGGCGGTCGGGCAGGGCGCGCGGTACTTGATCAAGCTCACCCAGCCGAATCCGATCCGATAGTTTTCTCCTTTTTCTCGTTCTCAGTCCCTCCTCTCGGCCCAGTCTTGCCACCCACCTACCTATCCTCCCGGTCTGGGTACGGTGTCACGACCACGGGCAAACCATTTTTTCATCAGTCGGCTTGTCCACGCTCCCTCACCTTCCACAGCGCCTGGTCTAGTCTGGCTCCGGACCTGCGCGAGACACCAGCCCGACCGTTCGAGAACGGCCGATAACAGAGAGGAGACTGCTGTCACAGGCCGCAGGCCGGGGACTGATAATATTCGACCGTCAACACTGCAATTATATTATTGCCCCCCCCCCGCGCTTTTGGACCTCACCGTCTTGTCTGTCTGTGCACCTTCCCCCCCTTCCCCTCCTCTCACCCACATGCACACGCCGAGTTTTTCGCCTCACCGCAAGAGAAACCCTGCGCCTGCCCTGCCGGCCGGATCGGTTCCGTCCTGCTGGCCGCCACCAGCCGGCCGGGCTCGGATACTCTGTTGAGATCCAAAATTTGTCTGCGCTGCTGTGTGTTTATATCAAATCTGATTTTTTCCCCCCCTGTGGGGCTGGGGAAGGAGACGACCTGGGTATTTCAATCCCACCGCGCCCGCTCATCTCGCTTCCTCCCGTCCCGCGCTCCCGTGCTCCCGCCCTCTCATCTGCCAAGCGAGGCCGATCTGCCATCACACACACACGCCCCCCAATCTCTCTCGTGCCGATTCAGGGTTTCCCCTGCGGCGACAACATGTCCGGCCCCGAAATGTCGCTCCAGCTGCCGGTCCTGGCTGAGGATGAGAGGCGTCGCAGCATTGCGGCCTCGGTCATCACCTCGTACCACGATGCGGAGGAGTTTCCGACCTCGGGCGGGCACCCGGAAGAGGGCCCCGACGAGGACCTGGACGAGGGCATTCCCCTCGACGACCTCGACCCCAAGGGCGCCGTCGCCATGGAGAGGCGCGACTCGGGCTACGAGTCGCTCACTCAGACACCGCCGCCGCCGGCACCACCGGGCCGACCCAGCGCGTCTCGCCGACGGGCATCCCCTGTCCGTGTGATGGCGCCCGCGACGGCGGGCGGCGAGCAGCGGCAGCAGGACCAGCAGCATCGCGGTCGGCCCAGGTCACGCAAGCACCGATCATCCTCGTCGGTCCCGTCTACCGCGGCGGCGGCGGCGGTGCAGCATCACAAGCTCCGCCGCAAGACATCGCTCTATCGGACGGCGTCGTCCCACCAGCTCAATCACCATCACCCGCACCCGCACCAGCTCCCCCACCGGCACCCCGACCATCGCCATGACTATTACCACCAGCACTACCACCACTACTACCAGGAGCAGCATCAGACCGGCACGTTCTTTCAATTTCCCGCCCCCGACCTGCCCGGGTCGCCACCCCCGCCGGTCATTCGCCGAGCCGTTTCGTTCTCATCATCGCCACGATCGCCATTTACGTCGACGTTCTGGCGCGATGATCACGCAGCGGCGGCGGCGGCCGCCGCCGCCGAGGAGGACGAGGGGGGCAGCAGCAGCAACAGCACTGCCGGGCGGAAACCCCTCCAGGCCGATCACGGCCCCTCGTCGCTGGCTCCCACGTCGATCCAGTTGATCCAGCCGGCCCAGCCGCCACAGACGACCTGCTACTGGACCAGCAACCACACGCGGCGGCTGGAGTACGCGGCCATCGACGCGGCCTCGCGCGGGGTCAAGGGCTGGCTGCGCCGCAACCTCGTGCCCGAGTGCCTGATGCCGCGCGAGATGCGCCGCCACGTCGCATTCGATGACGACAGCGGCAGCGTGCGCCGGTACCGGCTGCGCCTGGACGAGGACGACGATCCGGACGCGGACCGGCCAGATGTCGACGCCGAGATGGAGAGCTGCGACGAGGGCGAGGATGACGAGGGGCCCGGCGTGGTCGAGGCCCTGCGGGAGGAGGAGCGACGGAGGGAGAAGAGCAAGACCCGCAAGCGGAGAAAGCGGGGGTCCTGGGGGTTCGTATTCGGGCGGAGGCGGTGAGCGGATGCTCCCGCCGTTGAGATGGGCAGGCGTGGAGATGAGCAGGTGCTCCCACTGCGAATTGAGCGGTGCTCCCTCGGTTGAGGTAAGCAGCCAGTCACGAGCACACCAAAGGCCGGGCATGATCGGATGCCTATTGGATGCGCACTGGATACGGCGGAGATTGATATCTGGGGGAAAGCGAGCATGGCCGGGACGGGGCCACACCGGTGCTGGGGGATCATTTTTCGGACCCGCTATGACGATATTCTGACATGTAATGCACACATATAGCGACAACTGCTGTTCACGGCCTGATTTGGTATTTGGACGAGCCGCGAGCCGGTTCGCTGGCGGGGGGGGGAGACATAATACAAACAAATAATATCCAGCCACCCCCAAGCCGGGGGGGCGCGAGTGATGGTGGGTGAGAACATGAGCGGGCCATGAGGACCATGACATCAGAAGCAGCGGATTCGGAGGCAAGCACATCTCGAAGAGGACTGGACATTGTAGGACAGATCTGGGCTTTCGGCCCTCGAGAGGATTGATGAATGCTGAGATGCATGCAGGCAGGCGGACCTATCTATCATCAATGTTGGCGAGCCGGATGGCAGCGGGCAGCGGGCATCGGGCCCCGAATGGACACTGCTGCTAAAGCCATGCTGGCCGCCAAAGATGCGGCAGCTGGCGGCGTAGCTGCTGCCCAATCCTGCGCGCGACAGCAGTTATACGGTCATGTGGCGAGCCATCCGCGCGCGCCAGAGGTGGCCAAGCAGGCAAGCCGGCGTTATCACCATCGCCACCTTGCCGGCGGGACGGGTACCTACCCACTCTCTCGGGTCGCGATCGTGGTCGTGATCGGACGTGGCGCTCGCAATATTGATTATCCCGCGGCATACGCGCGTCGCCGCCGCCACCGCCGCCACCGCCGCCACTCTGTGACGGCAACTGCGGCTGCGACCGCAGCCGGCCAGGCCGATCGATCGACCGGCTTTAGAAGCAGGTTTCCTTTTCTCCGGCCGGCGCGAGACCAGCCTCAGCCAGCCAGCCGGTACCCGGATTGTGATTCAACAAACCGGCGTTAAATATATAGGCCCACACGCACGCGCACCCATCCACACACCTACACCCACACAAACACTAGCCTCCGCCAAGCCTGATCGATCGGCTCTCCTTGCCGGGAGGACGGGTCCTACCGCCCTCCCGACGACGGAGATCCAGCCCCGGCGCCAGCTTCGAGGACCGTAACTGTCTGCTCGCCGGGACCATCTCGGCCGCGACTTGTAAACCTACCTCGACCTGAGTCTTTACTTTCGGGGGGGATAAATCACGGGACAGTGGAGATAGATGATGGGAGGCGGGGGCGGGGAGGGACGGGCAGAGAGGGGGGGGGATAAATAATACATAGACGACGAAAGGCGGGGAAGCGAGGGGGGCGGCCGGGTGATTTGGGACCTGCACCCCAACCAGGCGCTGCTCTCTTGTCAAGATGAGACCGTCCGGTTCTTTGCCGCTCGATGCGGATGCGCGAGCGAGCAAGTGCGCTCGCAGTATTGTCGACTTGGGGAAAGCGGGCGGGGAGGGGGGGGGAAGAGGGGGGAAGGGGGGGAAGAGGGCGGACGGCTCGGGTTTGGATTCTGCTAGCGCGAGGCTGGGCCGGAGCATGGGGGGCCGATCGACCAAGCAAGAATCCACCGGAGCCTCACGGCCATTTCGCCTCTTGGATGATGGGGCCCCATCGATTGCTTGGACGGATGCCGGGCCCCCGCGAGTCTGCCCGGCCGTCGTGTCGTCTGTACGTCGTCCCTCGCGGTCTCTCGTCGCGTAGATGTGGGTGGGCGCGGTGGTTGCGGGAATTCGGCCGTCTGGGAACTCGGCCGTCTGGGAACTCGGCCGTCTGGGAACTCGGCCGTCTGGGAACTCGGCCGTCTGGGAACTCGGCCGCTATCCGGCCGACTGGGATCCGGATACTGGGCACCCGATGCGCAAGTGCGAACTCGTCCGGCTGGGATCCGGATATTGGCATGCTCCACGCGCGCGTCTGTCTGCTGGAAACCAACAGCCCACATGCGGCCGCGCCCGCACTCGGGCTGGCCGGGACTTTCGAGCGGTGCTCTGGGAACCAGGTTTCGCAGCAACAGCAGCACCCCCTCAGCATCGGCCAGGCCCTCAAGATACGGACTTGTTCTCACTGTTATCTCAATACCCGAGAGCCAATATCGAGGCCTGTCAACAGCGCCCCGAGAAGAAAAACAATTCCCTCGTTCCAGCGACGGGGCTGGGCCACTTGGGATCAGGGTACGACAGCCTCTTTTGATTCCAGAGGCCCCCAAATTTCCCCACCCCGCTCCCGCCTCCGCATGGCCCGGCCCGGCCAATTTCTGCAACCCAATAGCCAGGCGGCGTGCTGGCTGGCTGGCTGGCTGGCTGGCGGGCTGGCTGGCCAAGTGCATCATCCATCATCATACGCACCGCTGCCCGCATCCGCTTGCTCTCGCTCGCGCGCGCGCTGGACCGACGCACGTTCCCGTCGGATGTCCCCCCCCACGTCGTCGTCGTCTTCATTTTCCCCTGCGTGAGCCCTCATGCACGATTTCTCGCCTGCCCCTGCATCTGCCCCTGCAGCGAAACAACAGCGGTCCCCCTGCTCCCTGCTCCCTGCTCCCTGCCCCCTGCCCCTACCTCCCCTTCGCCCCCTTCGACTGCGCCCGCCGACTGGGACCGACAGGCCAGCTCGGACATTCAGTGCGCAGCAGCACTGACGTTTGCAGCTACCAGCTCCCAGCTCGACCCGAGGACAGCAGAACATCCGGGTCGTCCATCTGGTCGGCGCGTGCTACACAGCCCGCTGCGCGATCGCGCCATCAACCTCGCTTCTGCCACCCCCCGCCTTGGGCGGGTGGCCCGGCTCTTCGGGTCGGAGGGGAGGGAGGCGGAGGGGGAGGAGGAGGGGGAGGCGGTGCCCCCCCTCTCCCCCATTCCGGTCCGGCAGGCCACGCTGCGCGGGTTTTTTTTTCTGCCGGACCTCATTCTGGCCGACTCCAGGCCGTCTGGGCCAGCTGCACCCTCTCTCCGCCACCCTTCTTCCAGGAAAGACGATGGTGGTTGGCCGGGGAAGAAAATAAACCGGAGAGGGGGGCCTTTGGTCGAATGAACGATCTACAAGGGGAAAGGGCGAGCGGGGAAGAAAAAAAAGGCGACGAGAATTATCACACCATTTGGAGCTGGGACCGGACGAACAGAAAATGAGAGGGGGATGTGTCCAAGGAAGAGGGAGGGGGTCGCGGCGGCGGCGGCGGCGTCGGCCGGCGGGCGGAAACTTCCATATAAGTCGGTGATTCTCGCTCGGTTGGCTGCCTGCTCGTTTCGTCTCTGCCACCATCATCACCATCCACCATCACCGCGATCCGACCCAGCTCCCGCTCCCCCCCTCTTACCCGGCTGCCGCCCCGATACAGCCGATATTGAGTGACCCTGCGACGACCCCCTACCCAGCGACCGACCGGCTACTGCTACCCACCCTATCGCCGGCAGCGCACTCATCCGCAAACGATCCGACCGGGGAGGGAATCTAGATCTGCCTGTCCATCCTCCCCCTTTTCTTCACTTCTCTTTTTAACCCCCCTCTCCCTCTATCTTCCTCTCCCTCCTCCTCCCCCCATCCCCCACCCTCCCC
>JAOYNC020027448.1:0-14209 GCA_025802115.2 Bertia moriformis
GCATGGCCAAGCCTCTCCTGCTGCAGCCAAACCTGAATCAGATCACGCGATTCTACTCAACTCCAATTTGCTCTAGCTGCTTCGCGTCGGGACTACGGTGATATCAACCGAGGGCCGCAACGCGGCGCAGACCTTCAAAACTTCGTGGATGTCGCTCGTTAGGAACTTGTCGAACGGCGTCCCGTCCGGTCCGGCGTCCGGCTCCGGCATGGAAAAGGTTTGTTGTTTAAGGATGTAGTCGAAGCGTGGCGCCCATTTGCGGGCGCCGAGCCGAGCCGTGGTGGAGCAGTTGTCCACCATGTAGGAGACGCCCTTATACTCCATGTAAGGATTGAGCGAATCGACGGCTTCGATGATCGACTCGTTGACGATCTCTGAATAAGGGTGGCCCCTCTCCGTAAGCACGTCGACCTGCGCCATCATGCACGCAAGATAAACGCCAGCGGTCTCTGGATTCAAGGGCGCGTAGTTGTGTCCATCCTGACCGCGAACCCGTTCGCCGACTGCCCACATTTCGGTGCTGTCGATCTTCCCCATGGGATAGGTGCCGTGGCGACGCGTCGCCTGGATGACGCTGCGAACCTCGTTGCCCGACGCGACATCATCATAGATCTCTTCAAGGATGTCACGGCACGGGTGGTAAGCCCGGTTATAGGCGCTGCGGAACGCTGCTTTGTCCGCATCCTCGATCTGCTCATAGACGGCTTTTAGTCCCGACCGTGAGATGGTCTTGCTGATCGGGCCGGTGATCGCCTCGGCGGTGTTCAGATAAGCGTCATCCACCGCCATACCCTGAGCCACATACCGGCCGTAGAGGCTCTCAGCGATACCATGCACAGCACCGAGCAGGATGCCCCGCTCGCCGAAAATGTCGGATTTGTACTCGGATTCGATGGTTGTCTGGAAGGTGTAGGGCGAGCCGAGCGCGATGGACCAGCCGAGAGCGTAGTCGGTGGCTCGGCCGTTGATGTCACGATAAACGGCGAAACTCGCATTAATCCCGGCACCGTTCACGTCGCGCCCCTGCTCGTAAAGACGCCGCACCGACGGTCCCATCCCTTTCGGACAGACCGCGATGACGTTGATGTCGTCGGGGAAGTCCTCGCCTTGCGCCTGGAGATGCGACAGCAGAAAGCCGTGGCTGACGCCTAGCGTTGTGCCCGGCCGAAACGCGGCGAAGATATCCTTGTAGTTCTCGGCGAAGGCGGCGTCAGAAATCAACAGGAGGGACATGTCGCTCTCGCGGATGACGTCGTACATTTCCCCGAGCGTGCCGGTCTCCGTCGTGAAACCGACGGCTGCGGCCTGTCGTATGGAAGGCGAGCCTTCGCGGAGACCGACCTTGACTCGAATCCCGGAGCCTTCCATCGACTCGCGTAGGTTCTGGGCTTGAGCGGGACCCTGGGAGGACCAGCCGATGACGCCGATTTGTTGGATGTCCTCGAAAGCTCTCGGCAGGAGCGGGAACAAATGACGGCCACCGGCCACGATCGTCTCGACTCTATCAGCCATCTTGACAGTGCGGGTTTCGAAAACCTTCGAATCAAAACTCATGAGCTAATCTCCGGAACTGCGGTCGGCACTCAAGTGTCGAGGCTATGACGGCTCGTGCCACCGTCCGCTTCATGTTTCTCACCGCCGTCGTCGCGCTGCTGTACGACCGTTGATGGCACGCCTTTCTCGATCAGGTCGATGACGAGTAGTTTAAGCGGCCTCGGCCCCGGGTTTAGGCCTTCGTGCCATTGACCGACGGACTCCAGTACGAAACTGCCCGGGCCATAGGTCATGCTTGTCCCGGTCACCTTGTTGATCACGCGCAATCGGCCCGTCAAGACGTAGCCCATGCGTGGGAAAGGGTGTTTGTGGGTGGGCAGGATCGTGTCCGGCGGAATCCGATAGATGGCCGCAGTGACGTGCCCGTCTCGCTTCGGAAAGATAATCGGCTGGCCGGCGGAGTTGACGTCCGCCGACAGAAGCGGCTTCATCGTCACGCCCATCGCCCACTACCATGCCGCTCACGCGAGGCATGGCCGCCTGCGGATATCCCGAATTTGCCGTCCTTCCTGAAGCTACCCCACGGATGGTCGCGCAACAGTCCAAGCGATCGGCTGATGTGTCTATGTTCTGGGCGGCCCATGGTACATCGGCCTACTCCTCCAGGTCGATACGGGTTGGCACAACCTTTGATTGCCTGCACGGCGCCTCGCTCAGGAGATTCGTAGGGTTGAACGTTTTTCTGCTCCGGCGGAGCGCTCGGGCCGACATGCCACCATGGCCGGCTACAAACTTGAGATACTTACTTGCACAGATTTGACTTCTCGGGAATAGTACCTGCCACGATAATTTAAAGTGTCAACAGTTACTGTTGTATCAAATTGTACCCGGCAAGGCTGTAGCCTTTGTTTGACGCCCGATGTATGCGGTCTCCCGGTCATATGGCATGCAGGTAGCGAGAGGTGCTGCACGTTCGATGTCGGCCCCGGCTGAAGCTCGGCCGGTGGGACCATCGCTTCGTCCGAGGCAGCAGCACGCTCGCGGCCTCGAACAAGTAGCCGCGCAACAGCCGGTCGCCCCACCGAGAGATAAGGCCTACCTTCCATTGGCTGGTCGCCAGCTTCCTAACCTCCGGAAAATTCAGCGGGGTGATGCCGAACCGATCGCATCCACTTGCTTGAGACCTCGGCATCACCGGCTTCCGGGCGACTTATCACGCCGTAAGCTCCGTTGAGGTCTTCACCTGCTGAAGTGGGATCTCCGATCGAACCGTCTGGACGTCGTTTGCCCGGTTAAGATGCGCCATTTGGAACATGCGTAGGCATCCAAGTCGCGGGCAACCACCCGGAGTAGCGCGTCGCACTCGCCAGCCATGATGTAACACTCAACCACCTGCGGCAGCGTCCCGACAAGCTTTGAGAACCGCTCCACCGTTTCGGCGTCCTGCGACACCAACAAGACCCGGGCGAAAACGACGATCCGACGCCAACTTTGGCCGTGTCAAGCAGCGCCACGTAGCGGGCGATAACCCCGGCCTCCTCCAACAGCCGAACGCGGCGTAGGCAGGGTGAGGGGAAAGCCCGACCTGCCGAGCAAGCCCAGTGTGCTGGATGCGCCGATCGCTCTGAAGCGCGCGTAGAGTTCTATGGTCGATCTCGTCCACTTTTATTGGCAGAGTGTTGAAATTCTCCTTCAGTGCTGAGACGTGAATGCAAGACAAAAGTAACATCCAAGATCTTGACTATCCAAACCCGAACCAGCCTTGATATTTTGGTCAGATCACAGTCCAACGGGGTGCATGAGCATCGCGAGGTCCGCCAAAGAGCTGGTTGATGATATGCGTCTACAACCCAGCAGTCTAGATCGAGCGTATAAATTGCTGCACTAGAACGGCTGATACCGGAGACAGACAGATCGACGGCGGCCGGACTGCGGCGTGTCCAGGCAGATCGGGAACGATGACCTGCCTGCTCTGTTCGAAGTGCCGGCGCTGCGGTTCGAGGAAGCTGCCGTTGCAAGCTCATCCGTGCAGAAGGATGACAGACCGCTCCCGATGCGCGCCAACTTTCTCGAATGACAGCCAGGCCAGCTTACGTTCCTCGTCATGTATCGTGCACCTCTGACTTTCTCCAAGATCGTTGACGGGCTAGAGCCGCTCCTCGCCAAGTCTCGGACGTTATGAATCGGCTTATAGCCGGATGGAGCGGCGACGCTGAGCAAGTCTCGATATAGCTCAGCGAGATTGCTCCTCGCCTGTCAAGCGAGTCCCGGACTATCGCAGAGAGCTCGCAATGACGTGAATGGCTGCGATAGGAGTACTCGGCATCCGAACGCCCGAAAATACTCCGCGTTTGGACAGGCGGGACCTTGATGTCGCCGACCTGATTGTCGGTAAACCAACGACTCGTATCGGTCTTGTACAACTCGGCGTCGCGACATCGCCATCGATCTCTAGCCCGACGATCCTAGCGTTCCGCTCGGCGGCCGCGGTGATCAGGGTAATCGGGATCCTTGTTCTCGCGGGGGGAAGCGGCAGAGCGAGAGGCCGCTCTCGCCCGGCATCATCACGTTAAGGATCACGAGGTCGATGGCATTGAGCAGCTTGCGGGCGCCCGCGGCATCGGTTGCCAGGCTGACCCGGAAGCCCTGACGGCGCGGTAGCGCGAAAGCAGGTCACGGATGTTACGCGCGTCGTCGACCACAAAGAGGTGGGCCTCGTCCATAGCTAAATCTAACGTCGCGGCGCCTTGCTCCCACTTCCCGGACAAAACGAACTTGTCGCGAGGTGTGTCAGGCCGCGCCCGCCGCGACAAACGACGACGAGTCGACCCAGCACCGGGCTTGGCGTGCCGAGCCGTTCGGCTCATCTGCAGCGGGAGGGTAGGCATTACGAGTTCGGAGCAGCCGATTGCCTCCTACTTGCGGGGAGAGGCTCTTGAGGGTGCACGACGCCACCGTGCGGCTGGCCAGCGGAACCATGTGGTACAGGATCACTGGCGACCTCGGCGGGAGCGGATCGCCGCTGCTGGTTTTCCACGATGGCCCGGGCTCGACGCACGATTACCTCGACGGCCTCACGGATCTGGTTTACTCCCGCGCCGTCATCCACAACGACCAGATCGGCAATGGCGGCTCGCAGCTCGCCGAAGACCCGGAGCCCCGGCTGGCCTATCGACCTGTTCCTTCGGCATTTGGACGAACTGATCGAGCATCTTGGCATCGGGCGCTACGGGATGCTCGGCCATCCGTGGGGCGGAAAGCTCGCCGACACGACGGCGTCGATGCCGCTCTGGTTCAAGGCGACGGAGGAGCTTCCTCGCGCGCTTCCGCCCGAGATCCTCGCCACCCTGGTCCGCCATGAGCAGGATGGAGCGGTCAACGAGCCGATTACTGCCGCGTGCTCGAAATCTACGACGCGCGCCATGTGCCGGCTAAATCCCCGGCCTCCCGAGCTTCAGCGTACCTTCGCGGCCAGGAAAAGCCACCCGGCGGGGTTCGACACGATGATCGGCTCGCACGACAGCCACGTGACGGGAACGCTGCGGGACTGGGACATCGCCGAGCGCTGCGACCGGATCGCCGTGCCGACATTGCTGATCTCGGGGCGCTACGACGAGGCCTCGCAAAGCACGATCCGGCCCTTCGCCGACCGGATCCCGGATGTGCGGCGGGTAGGGTTCGAGCAATCCTCCCACATGCCGCACATCGAGGAGCGCCGCGCCTGCATGGAAACCGTCCGCTCCTTCCTCTCGGCTTGCGACCACCGGGTCGGCACCCCGTATTCAAACAATGCCACGACACCATCCAGCGCCACACAGAAGGCTTTTCTCACATGACAAGCCGTCTCGAAAATCTGCCGCTGCCCTTCCGAAGAGGGCAGACCGTCGACCACTCGCTCGCCTACATGGGCAGCGTCATGACTTTCTTGGCCCGGGCGGGTGAGACAGGCGGGAACTGCTCCGTCCTCGTTTTGAATGCGCAACGCGGCAGCGAGCCGCCGCGCCATCGCCACCGAGATGAGAACGAGATCTTCTTTGTCTTGGACGGCGAGCTGGAAGTGTTCTGCGAAGGCGCGGGAGCCAGCCTTCGCGCCGAGCCTGGTGAGTTGATCCTCGTCCCGCAAATACAGAGGCACGCGCTCCACTACCGTTCGGACCACATCCGGATGTTGATCATCCTGCAGTCCCCACGCGGCCGATGCGCGACGGAGGACTACTTCGTGGCCATGGCCAGCGGTCCAGCTGAAACCATGCGATTGCAGGACGGCGCTATGCACTACCAGGATGCGGACGCGGCATTGATCGCGCGGGCGCATCGCCTCGCGAGCCAGAACGGCATCGAGTTGCTTTCGCCGGCGGAGGCAGCGGAGCTTCTGCCCGGCTATGCGGCCCTTTGCGCCCGCGGCGCGCCGGCCGATGGCGGTGTCGCGTGTTGAGGCAAGCCGCAGCCGGGCCCAGCCTCGCGGACATGATGTTCGTCATGGCGGCCGAGCAGGAATACGGCCCCGAACTGCAGCGCAGGATCCGGCCGCTGATTTGCGGAGTGGGCCCGATCGAGGCGGCAATCGCGACCGCGCTGCACCTTCACAGCCTGATTGAGGCTGGGCGCAGCCCGAAGCTCGTCGTGTCGTTGGGCTCCGCGGGATCGCGCCGCCGCGCGACGGGCACGTTGTGGCAGGTCTCGAGCGTCTCCTTCCGCGACATGGATGCCTCCAAGCTGGGTTTCGAGAAGGGCGTGACGCCATTCGCCGGCCACCCGGCGCGGATCGAGCTTCCAACCCCACTGACAGGCATTGCGACAGCGTCGCTTTCGACCGGGGGCGCTTTGCTGAGAAGCGCGGATTACGGATGGCTCGACACCGACCTAGCTGACATGGAGACCTTCGCGGTGCTCCGCGCCTGTCACCGGTTCAACATTCGAATGATTGGACTGCGCGGCGTCTCCGACGGGGACGACGATGATCCGGGCATCCACGGCTGGACGAAGCGGCTCGGCGTGCTGGACCGGCTGCTGGCGGACGCCGTCGAGCAAATCCCCGCCGCTTTCGGCCGCATGACGGCAGAAGAAGACAAGAACCATGACGATGAGCCTCGATCCGATCCATGACGCCCTGGGCGTCATCGACGTGCAATCCACCTTCATGCCCGGCGGTGCGCTTGCGACACCGGACGGCGACGCGGTGGTCGAGCCGGTGAATCGCCTGCTTCTGGCCCCCTTCCAGTTCAAGTTCGCGACGCAGGATTGGCACCCACCGCGCAACATCACGTTCGCGTCCAGTCACGCCGGCCGCAAGCCGATGGAGCAGATCGAGACCGACCATGGCGCGTTGACGCTATGGCCCGATCACGCCGTCCAGGGTTCCCATCAGGCGGAGCTGCACCCGTCCCTGGATACAAGCCGGTTCGACTTCATCTTGCGGAAAGGGGCTGGCGAGGCGCTGGAGGGCTCCTCGGCCTTCACCGATCTTGGAGGTCAGCTACGCACGGGGCTCGCCTCCCTGCTGCGGGAACGCAGGATCACGCGCCTCGTCCTAGCCGGGCTGGCTATGGACATCTGCGTCGCGGCCACGGCCGAAGACGCCGCGCGCGAGGGCTTCACGACCCTGATCGTGGAAGATGCTTGCCGGTCCAGCGAAACCAGAAGCCTGGCGGACGTTAAAGCCAGGCTGTCGCGATTGGGGGTTCGCTTCATCGCGGAGCGGGACCTGACTTGGCCGGACGCATAGCGGTGCGTGCGAACCGCGTGCGCTGGTTCTGTCCCGGGTGCTGCACCTGAAGCCCCCGAGGTGACGATGGGAGACGACGCATGATCGACAACGGCTTTCCCGCTCCGCGGAGCAGTGTCGCTGCGGCCCTTCTCAGGCGGGCACGGGCGACGCCGCGACGCATGGCCTTCGAGTTCAAAGGCGAACGCTGGTCCTATCGACGTCTCGTCCATGAATCCGAACGGGTCGCCGCCGCCCTGCGCGCTCGCGGCGTCCAGCCCGGGGATCGAGTCGCACTGCACACGACCAACGTGCCCGAGCTGATCACGGCCTATTACGGCTGTTTCCTCATGGGTGCGCTCGCGGTGCCGCTCAACATCCGTCTGAAAGCCGCGGAACTGCACCCCCTTCTCGAGCGGCTGCGTCCGGCTCTCTATCTTGGGCAGGAGACGGTCTACCCAAATGTCTCGGGCGTGGCTCCCGACGTTCTCCCCACGGACGCGCGCTTCCTCGTCGATCCGTCGCCACGTGATGGATCGCAGCCCTGGAAGCGCTTGCTGGCGAGCGCCGAAACACATCCGCGCCGGGAGGCAGCCACGCCCGACCCGGCGGCGCCGGCGGTGCTGCTGCCGACCTCCGGCACCACGGGCGCCCCCAAGCTCGTGATCCACACTGCGGCGACCCTGTCCGCCATCGCCGCCTCCTTCGCCCATCTCGGGATCAACCGGAACCGCAGGGTCCTGCTCGCCCTGCCGATGGTGCACGGGGCAGGGTTCACGCTCTTCATCGCCTGCATCCACCTCGGCGCGCCGGTGATCCTGATGGAGCGCTTCGAGGCCGACCCGGTGCTGGACGCAATCGAGGCCCATCGCTGCGACTGGATGCTGGGGCTGCCGTTCATGTTCGCCGACATGCTGAAGCGGCAGCGCGAACGTCCGCGCGACGTCGGTTCGTTGACGCGCTGCATCTCGGCAGGCGACGTGTGCCCGTCGGAGCTGGAGCAGCAGTTCCCGACTGCGTTCGGCGTCGAGCTGCGCTCCGTGCTGGCGTCCTGCGAGATCGCGTGGTCGCTGACCGATGGCCGGCGCTCCGGCCCGGTCAGCCGCATCCCCTCCGGCACGGAGGTGCGCATCGTCGACGACGACGGCGCCGAGGTGCCGAAAGGCGAGCCGGGCGAGCTGATGGTGCGAAGCGCCAGCGTGACCCCCGGATACTGGGCCGGTCCGGGCCGGATCGACGAGCCGTTGCAGGGTGGCTGGCGCCGCAGCGGCGATCTGATGCAACGGGAAGGGCGGGACACACTGCGGTTCGTGGCCCGCAAGAAGGAGCTGATCATCCGCGGCGGCTCCAACATCGTGCCGGCTGAGGTCGAGGACGCGCTGCGGGCAATCCCCGCTGTGCAGGACGCCCTCGTGGTGGGTGTGCCCGACCCGGAGCTGGGGGAGCGTGTGGCCGCCCTGGTACAACCGATGCCGGGCGGCGGCGGGGCGGATCAAGCCTCGGATGCTATCCGTGCGGAGGCTGCCGGTCATCTGGCCGACTACAAGGTGCCGGAACGTCTGAAAGCGGTCGACGCGCTTCCGCGCAACGCGATGGGCAAGCTCGATCGCTCCGCCGCGCGTGAGATCTTGCTGGATGACGCCGAAGCAACCACCTCGACGGCAAATCAGAAGTGATTATCAGTTTTTTTGCTTTTATCCTTCGATAAACAAGTATGTTGGATATTTATATTGACTAATACCGGAACAGAAATGTTCCGATTGGAGCAAGAGGCGATAATAGTGGAGGGGAGAATGCAGGATTTTGAGGGCCTTCATAAGCGGCTTTCCAACGGGATGAGGAGAGCGGTGTCACGGCCCGGAGAGGCGGCCTACGAGCGGGCGGTGTCGATCTGGGCCAAGCCGAGGGTGCTCCCGAGCCTCGTCGCGCATTGCGAGAGCGTCGCGGACGTCCGGCTGGCCGTGCTCGGCGCCCGCGAGGCGAGGGTCCCGCTCTCCGTCCGCGGCGGCGGTCACGACTGGACCGGCCGATCCCTCTGCTCGGGGCTGGCGTTGGACATGTCCCCCATGAATTCGGTCGTCGCCGTAGGGAAGGGCGATCTCGTCGAGGTCGGAGGCGGGGCGAGGGGTGTCGACGTCTACGCGGTGACCGACCCCGCCGGCGTGGCGCCCGTGCTGGGCTCGGTCGCGGTGGTCGGGGTCGCGGGCCTCGTGACCGGTGGCGGCTATGGACCGCTTATGCGCCGGTTCGGCCTCGCCTGCGACAATCTCCGCTCGGCCACCCTCGTGCTGGCCGATGGCAGCGTCGTGCGGGCCGCCGAGGACGGTGATTCCGAACTCTTCTGGGCCATTCGCGGCGGCGGCGGCAACTTCGGGGTGGTCACCTCGATGGAGCTTCAGTTGCATCCCCTGCCCAGCGTCCGGTCGGGCGTTCTCGTCTTCCCGCTGGCGCGTGCGGATGCCGTGCTCCCCCGTCTCGAAGGCATCTGGGCGGCGGCTCCGCTCGAACTGGACGTGCAGTTCGGGATCGTTCCGGGGCCGGACGGCGCCCACATCCTGTACGTCTCGCCGACGTGGTGCGGCGAGCCGGGGGATGCCGACGCGGCAATGGCCCCGCTCTACGCGATCGGTGGACGGGTCATGGAGGACGTGCGCGACCAGCCCTTCGGAGCGTCGCGGCGGTTCTTCGACGAGCACATCGTCGACGGTCTCGTCACGACGGCGGACAACATCTGGTTGCGGGAGTGGAACGGCGAGACCTCGGCGCTGGTCATGGACGCGGTGAGGCGAAGGCCCAACGATCGCTGCTTCGTGCTCGCCCACGACTTCTCCGGGGCCGCGGCCCAGATCCCGGCGGGCGCTACCGCGTTCGGCCTCCGGAAGAGCCATATCTGGTTCGAGGCGATCGCGCCGGTCGATCCCGCGAGCAGGAGCGACGGGCGTGCGGAGGCCGCATGGGCGCGGGGCGTCATGGAGCGCCTTGCCCCTCATGCTTATCCTGGCGGATATCCCAACATGCTCGATGCCGACCAGCGCGACCGCGTCCAGCATAGCTTCGGGCTGAACGCCGAACGGCTGATCGCGGCCAAACGGCGCTACGATCCGGACGATCTGTTCAGCTCGACGGTTCCGCTGCCGGAACGGGGTCAGACGTAGCGCGACGGCTGTCGTCAGACCGAGGACCTCCGTTGCGCTCTGTCCGCGCCGAGGTGCCGGCAATCACGTGGCCCGGTGCCGATGCAACGAGGATCGCCGGGCTCGTCGCCCGGGCCGCGCAGTGCCTCGCAGATGCCGGTCGGGTCAGGTGTCGCGGGACACCTTGGCGCGTGGGACGTCCTCCCGCTGCCGATGCGCACCGGCACGACCGGATCGACCCACAACAATTGCGGAACCGGCGCTGCCGGCCGACCCTGGGGAAGGAGACAAGGCGTGTGGAAAATACGCGACAGGGATGCCGATCGGCGATCCCTGGTCATTTTCGATTTCGACGGAACACTCGCAGACACCTGGAACTGGCTTGCAGAAGAGGTCGTAGCCGGAGCGCCTTCACTGGGCTACCGGATCGTATCGCGCGAAGAGTTGGAGAGCTTGCGCTCATTCAGCACGCGAGAAGTGTTCAAGAAGCTCGGCATCTCCTGGTGGCGACTGCCCAAGGTGGTGCAGCACCTCCGGCGCCGCGCGGAAGCACGGATGGCCGAGATACGACTGTTCGACGGCGCATCCGAGTTGATCGAGGCCGTCCACGCCGACGGCTCCGACATCGCAGTGGTGAGTTCCAACTCCGAAGCGGTCATCCGCCACGTGCTAGGTGCGCGGCTGATGCCGCTCGTCAAGCTGATGGATTGCGGAGGCGCGGTGTTCGGCAAGGCATCCAAGCTCAAGCGCATCCTGCGCAAGTGCGGAACGAAACCGAGGCATGCCGTTTTCGTCGGGGATGAAACGCGAGACCTGGACGCAGCCGCTGCGGCCGGTCTCCGCGGACTGGCTGTCGAGTGGGGCTACGCGGCGCCTGATCTTCTGCGTCGAGCCGCGCCCGGGCGAACGGCGGCTCGCATGGAAGACCTCAGGCGCATGCTTGTTGCGACAAGCAACGCGCCCGGAATGTAGTCAGCTTTGTCGGGCTCTGGGTGACGATTAGTCGAGCGACCCCCCTCCTGCCCTTCGAAGTGGTACTGATTGGGATTAGGATGCATTCGGCATGGTGTTGTAAGCGCGCCTGGACTCGCCTGCATCAACTCATCCCAAACGTTGCGTCGAGAACTGTCGACGTGTGGTGAGGGGTGCGTGATCACGATCTCTGCCGGCTTCCGCGCCGGCCCGGATGTCTGTTTCATCGTCGCTCTTGGGGTGATGATGAAACAGACATCCTCCGTTTCTGGACACGTTCAATCCGTCTCTGGAGTGCTGATGGCGGACACTCCGACAACGCCTCTGCTTAGCTCGGGGCTTAATCGGAGATGTCATGGTTTAACGCTGACACCTTCAATCTATCAGGACGAATTCGGACATGTATCGGCAGCAGCAGCACAGCATCGATGGGATGGCTTATGAGGTCGCGGGAACGCTTGGCAGTCCTGACGTTGTCCTCCTGCACGGCTGGGGATGTGACCGTGAGTCTCTTCGTGCGCAGCTTTCTTGCTTTTCCGAAACATCACGCGTCATCGCCCCCGATCTTCCAGGCTTCGGCCACAGCGTTCCCATTGCGGACCCGACGGTTCCGCACCTTGCACAAAGCGTTCTCCGCCTTCTCTCGGAACTGGGAAGCGAGGGCGCTTCGGTAATCGGGCATAGTATGGGCGGTCTTGTCGCTTTGGAAATGTCTCAGCAAGCTCCTGAAGCCGTTGGGTGCCTCGCCATGCTGGACACGGTGCTTTGGCCCGGCCCGAACCTGAAGGATGCCATCGCGGGCATCAGCGGCATCCTGCAGGCCGGGCACTTCGATGAGGCGCTGGCGACAGCTAAGGAGGCGCTCTTCTTGCCCGGCGACAGCAAAGAGGTTGTCCAGATGTTTGAGAGCAGCTTTGCGGCTGCTGATCGCGACACTCTAGTCGCGAGCTTTGCTGCCCACCTGATCGACTACGATCCCGAACCGGCGATTGCGATGCTGAAATGTCCTGTCTCCTACATCGCTACGGACAGCGCGCTCACTGCCCTGGAACAGCTTTCCAATCGGATAAAGGGGATCAGGATCGGGAAGGTCATGGGAAGCGGACATTTTGCACCACAGCTGGTTCCGCTGCAGACGAATGCGATGCTTGCCGCGTTCATCTCTTTGGCCCGAGTAGCTTGATTCACGTGGTGGCTGATGCAGTCGCGGTGGGTGAAGGTCGGCTACCATGCTTCGAGCGCTTCGTTTCGATCTCCGGTGTAAATCGGTGCATGGTTTGACCGCGGATAAGCCTTCGGCGATTACGTCTGTCTTTCGACAACTATCTATACTGCCTCGTAATATCTGCCCTCCAAGGCTTAGCGCCGAATTGGTTCAATCCCTGAGCAGATTCGCACCTTCCTCGATCAGGAGGGGCGAGGTCTGTTCAAGGGCCGCATTAAGTGGAGAGTCACCCGGCTAGGCTGTCGACGTCCCAACGTCCGCAAAATGGCGGGGCGCTAGAGTCCGGTTCTGGCGCGAGGCCGAAGCGCTGATCCGCACCGTCTCCAGGTCGCGGTTGGTGTAAGCCAAAATAACAGCCCGCTTGGAAGTCGAGTAAAGGGACCGCAGTCGACTAATGAACTCTGAAACCGCCATATGCAACCTGCACCGATGTAGAGTTCAGTCTCTTCGCGAGAGACAGTATGGCTACGCGGGAGGGAGGACTGGTCTCAAGTTCCAGCATCCTGATGAGGCGCGTACCATGGAGCATTTGCGGGACACCAGACGATAGCGCCTCAAGGTTGACGGCATTGCTCTCGACGGCGACGCACGTTTCGAACAAGGAGGTGCCGTAGTTTGGGAAATTGAAGATTTTGGCGCTTCCAGGGACGCTCGGCCGCTCGACGATCCATTCCGCTGTCGCGCCCGCGATCTTCGGCGTAACTAGCGTGCCCTGAATCTCGATGGTCGGCGCTGTGACGTGAACGGCGACTGCGACCGGTAGGTTCGCGTCGAGGTTGACGATCACCGCGTCAATGGATTGCGCGCTGACTGCCGTCAGGACGCACAGCACCCGATCCCCGGGTGCTAACGGAAGCGGCAGCGGTGTCGGCACGTTCTCGACGCCGTTCCGCGCCCACCACTGCACCCAGCTTTGGGCGCTCGTCGTCCCGTCAGGACCCAATAATGAGGCGGTGCCGATTTGTGGCAGGGACGAATCTAGGTAACGGCGCTGACCGTCGAGCCCGATCCAATTAGAACAGACAAAAGGCAAACCGGGCGTTCCAGCCAGCGGTGGAAAAACGAGATTCGCCGGAACCGTCCAGACACCCCAAATCTGCGAAAACTGCCGATCTTGGTTTGCGGTTAGGTAGGCGCCCGCCCAATTACCGCTGCTCTCGTGAGGGTTTGCCGACAACGCGAAGGTTTGTTCGCGCCGGG
The DNA here is from genome assembly GCA_025802115.2 of Bertia moriformis. Taxonomy (NCBI): domain Eukaryota; kingdom Fungi; phylum Ascomycota; class Sordariomycetes; order Coronophorales; family Bertiaceae; genus Bertia; species Bertia moriformis. The sequence goes on from JAOYNC020027448.1 coordinate 13,730, forward strand.
CGGCGATGCGGAAAGGTGTATCCCTTGCGATCTTCCGAAGCTTCTCATCGAATACAAACCGGACCAGTTCGATCTCTCGACCGAACCCAATATTCCAGACCCGGCGGAGCAGCGCAGATGTCGAAGGGTTCGGTGGCGGCGGCAAGCGCGCGGGCGGCGTCGCCGGCCATCAACCATGCCTGATCCGCTTGGCCGTACACCGTGGCACGCGCGGCCGGCGGGGCGTGGCTGTTGGCGGCGAGTTTCTCCAGCATCTCGGCGCCCGTCTGCACGTCGCCCAGTTGCAGCTTGGCCAGCGCGAGGCAGTGATCGGCACCCTCCCCGCCACCGGTCGCCTGCCAGGCATCGGCGAAGGTGTTGGCGCCCTCCGGATCGCCGGCCAGCATGGCCATGCATTTCTCGTAATCCGGCCCCTCGGCGATCCGCGGCGGGACGGGGGGGATCGGCAGCGCTTCGTCACTCTCGGCGACCACGGGCTCG
>JAOYNC020027649.1:0-14196 GCA_025802115.2 Bertia moriformis
AATAAAGAGTGGTATGAGAGAATTTACTGAAAGGAAAGAATCAAGGAGAGGGAGGGACAGCAGTGATACTAATACAACCCCCCCGGGCCGCCTCGCCGCTTTCCAAGGGATCGCCGCCCGCGCCCCCCGCCGGGGCCTCCCCCGGCTGGATGTACCGCCGCTTCTCCCTCTTTGGGCATGAGCTCTGGTACGCCTCGCCGCAGGTCCAGCTCTTCATGGTCGCGGCCGTCTGCTTCCTGTGCCCGGGCATGTTCAACGCGCTCTCGGGCCTCGGCGGGGCCGGGCTGGCCGACCCGGACGCGGCCAACACCGCCAACACCGCGCTCTACTGCACCTTCGCCGTCGTCGGCTTCTTCGCCGGCACGTTTGCGAACCGGCTCGGGCTGCGGCTGACCCTGGCCATCGGCGGGGCCGGCTACTGCGTCTACGTCGCCGCCTTCATCTGCTACTCGCACACGGCCAACTTGGAGTTCGTCATCTTCGCGGGCGCGCTGCTCGGCCTCTGCGCCGGTCTGCTGTGGACCGCCCAGGGCGCCATCATGGTAGCCTACCCGCCCGAGCGGAGCAAGGGCCGGTACATCTCGTGGTTCTGGGTCATCTTTAACCTGGGCGCCGTGCTCGGGTCGCTGGTGTGTCGTGTCGTGCCCCCCCCCTCCCATCTCGCAGGCCTGCTCACTCAGCCCGACTCACTTGCCCGCCCCGCAGATTCCCCTCGGCCAAACCATCAGCAGCGGCGGCGGCGGCGGCGGAGGCGAGAGCGTCGGCGACGGCACCTACACCGGCTTCCTCATCCTGACTTTTCTCGGCGCCCTGCTTGCGCTCTGCCTGTGCGGGGCCGACCAGGTGGTCCGCGCCGACGGCTCGCGCGTGATCATGATGAAGCACCCGTCCTGGGCCGGCGAGGCGGTCGGCCTCTGGCGCACCCTCTCGCACGACTGGACCGTCGTCCTCCTCTTCCCCGTCTTCTTCTCGTCCAACACGTTCTACACGTACCAGACCCAGGACTTCAACCTGGCCCGGTTCGACGTCCGGACTCGTTCTCTCAACGGCCTGCTCTACTGGCTCGCTCAGATATTCGGCGCCCTGCTCGTGGGCCACGCCCTTGACGCGCCGCGGCCAGGCCGCGCCCTCAAGGCCCGGCTCTCGTTCGCGGCCCTGGCCGCGATCACGTTCGCGGTCTGGGGTGGCGGCTGGGCCTGGCAGCGTGACGGGCCCACGCGCGAGGCTGTCGCGGGGGCCGGAGAGCACGGCGGCAGCAGCGGGGGCGGCGGCAGCGGAGACGACGAGCGGATCGACTGGACCGACGGGTCCCGGTTCCTCGGCCCCATGTTCCTTTACATGTTCTACGGCGCCTTCGATGCCATTTGGCAAACCTGCATCTACTGGTCCGTCAGCTCATCCACCAGTCGCCCCCTGGCATGTCGATTTCTCCTGACGCGATCAACAGGTACATTGGCGCCCTCTCCAACTCGGGCCGGAAGGCCGCCAACATCACCGGCTTCTACAAGGGGCTCCAGTCAGCCGGCGCGGCCGTGTGGTGGCGTCTGGATGGGACCCACCGGCCGTACAACACCATATTCGGGCTCACGGTCCGTGTCGTCGCCGCCTTCGCTCGCTTCTCGTCTCTTGTCGTGACTGGCCACTAACCTGCACGCAGTGGGGCATCCTTGCCGCCGGTCTCTTCTTTGCCGCGCCCGTGATCCTGTTTCGCATCAAGGACACTACCGACATTGGTCAAGATCTGCAGGACACGGACGAGACCCGGGCCGATGTCCTGCCAGAGGAGGGGGGCGAGGCCGTCAAGGGCGGCGTTTGAATAGGCCATCTTCCGGCCGAGGTGTTCAATATGAGAGGCCGGGGGCAGGCCGAGTGAGATCGAGGGAATCATCGCCTTGGGCATGGGCTCAGTATAGATGGTTTTCGAAGTGGGGTGCAGGGGCATTGCCCGGGTGATGGGCTGAACATGAAGATAGGCCGCAGGGGGGGACGAGGCCGATCCTTGGGCTGTGGGCTGAAATTCGAGCGCCGCGCGCGCGCCGCGAGCTCGACTGGGGCACTGTCTGATACCTCTACAGGCGGCGAGGTAAATACGGCACCGTTATAGGAGTTCGCTCCTATTCCGAATCTGGCTCGGCCGCATCATCCCGAGCAATCTAGCGCGACCCCCCTGCCGCTTCTCCCCCGAGAGCGCGAGGCTATGTTGTTCAGATGTATGTCAGTGGACGGCGAGGTCCTTTTATATTGACTCGGCCCGGAAGGATCGATTCGGGCCAATCAACCACACTCCTGGAGTGGGACGCCAACCTTGAGTTCGTATCGGGATATCTTGGCCATATCTGCTTCCAAGCCCGCCCAGGCATGCCAAGCTGGCATCTGTGTCGACATGATTTGGTGATTCCGCTTCCAAGGCCGTCAAGAGATGCCAACTCAAACCAGTGTCGGTACGGGGTCGCACCCTTGATGTCTTGATCGCATACTTCTCCGCGATCGGGAATGGTATGGAGGGATACGGTTATGGAAACTTCCAAGCTCAGTCGCTATAGACGGAGAAGCAGCCCGCGATTCTGCGACGAGCAGGCGTCGGATTGAAGTCCCGCTCCGACCAGTTTTACCTTATCACTCTCGTCCGCGCTTCCGAGAGACATCCATCTCGCGCATTCGGAAGGAACACGAGCCAAAGCGCACGCGCGCCGCCGACCTGGTAGCCACTTGCGATCTACCCTCGCGGTGCATGTTTCTTTCGGTCCGCCAAGCCCCCACCAGACAAGCGACCCAAGATGACCGACTCGCGGTGTCGACCTCGGACTGTCGGCCCGACACAGCCAACTCAGGATAGTAGACCCAAGACGGTCGGCTCGAGATGACCAACTCAAGACAGCTGGCTTGGGAATCTCCCTGGATTCGGCCGGCTTGGTCAGACCGAAACGAACACCGCCAAGGCCGGTCGTCCGCGTACATCACGGTCAAGGCGAAGGGCAACGACTTGAGCCGGCTTCGCGGCTGCCAGAGGTCGGCAAGGATGATCCCCGCACATGTTGCATGACCCACATATTCCGCTGCCATTCGGCATAATCCGGACAGTCGAAATCCCGGCCAAGCCGACGAAAAAGAAAAAGAAAAAAGCGGAAGAAATAAAAAAGAACCAAAGTCATCCACGCCATTCCGGGTATAGTATCATCCGTCACGCCTGCCCGCCTTCCTGCCCCTCACGAACTTCGCTTCCCGTACGGCTCGAATGGATAAAAGGCGGCGATCCCGGCCAGCGCCACGAACAGGGCGGCACATACGTACAGGGGCGCCTCGGTCTGCGTGTTGGCCGCGGTACCGATCCCGGCCGAGACGATGCCCATGATCCGATTCATGGCCACGGCGACACCATTCCCGGTGGCTCGGTGGGCGCTCGGCAGCACCTCGGGCGTGTATGCATACAGAGTGCCGTAGTAGATCGTCATGACGCACGCGATGGAGCAGCCAAAGGCCAGGTCCTGGGCCGACGTGCGCACCGTGGTGTAGGCGAAGAAGAAGACGGCCGTAAGCAGGGCGCCGATCACCATCGTGCCCCTGCGGCCAATCGCCGCGGTGTTGCACAGGGCTCCGGCGATGAAGGGGCCGGGAATCCCGGCCACGTTGGTGGCCGCGTAGTCACGCCACGTCTCGAAGTCGGTGCGATGGAAGGCGGCGCCGCGGCGCTCGAGGTACACTCTGCGGAGGGGGGGAGGATAGTGGGGGAGGGGGGTCAGAGGACAGCGATGGCAGCAAGGGAATGCAGCAAGCGATCCAGCGGCGGCAGACCGGCCGGGGCTGGTAACGATGACACGTACGGCAGAAAAACATAAAAGAGGGGGTACGCCAGTCCCATGAGCGCCCACGAGAGCCAGACGAGAACGGTGGACAGGGCCAGCTTGCGGGTGGTGAAGAGGCCGCGGAGATGCAGCGCGGTCTCGGCCAACGAGAGCCGGGACCGGCCGCGGCCCGACTGGACCACCCCGCACGCCTGCAGCTGCTCCACCGTCAGCGAGCAGGGCCGACCGTACCGGGCCGCGATCCCCTGCAGGTTGGCGACCACCTTCTCGTCCTCGTTTTGGCACAGCAGGTACTTGGGCGTCTCCACCAGCCGGACCACGGTCACGCGCAGCACCGACATGAACAGCACGACGGCGCCGCCGGTGAACAGGATGTACCGCCACGCCCAGTTGTCGGCCCGGACGCAGCCGGCGGCCTGGCGGCAGTGCCACCCGTCGCGCGACATGAATCCCCACGCGATGAAGGCCGAGGCCGACTGGCCGACGCCCCACCAGCACGCCAGCAGGGTCAGGACCCACTGGTGCCGGCCCGGCAGGTACTCCAGGAAGACGGTCGTGTCCAGGATCAGGTTCCCTCCCGCGCCGAACCCGACAATGGCGATCCAGAACCCGAGCGAGGGCCAATTGGGCATGGCGCCCGCGATCATGGTGGCGGCTGAGCACAGGAAGAGCGACACGTTGAATGCGTAGCGGCGCCCGATCATGTCTGCGCTCAGGCCCCAGAAGAGCGCCCCGGCGAGCATGCCGACGTAGGCGGCCACCGTGAGCCCGTTGGCGTACCCGCGCGAGCCGAACTCCCAGAATGCCTTTTGGGCGATGATGGACTGGAAGATGATGACCATCGAGTCGACGGCGTAGCTGTGCGCGCGCGCCAGGTCAGCGGGCGGCGGGGGGAGAGACGAGAATAGGAGATCGAATGGCATGCGCGCGCCGGTCGCACCCAAACCCGTTGAGGAAGAATAGCCTGGTCTGGTAGCCGGTCCAGCCGATCTCGTCGAGAGCCTAGAGATCAACGTCGTCGATGTTGCCGCAGCATCAGTTTTCCGCCTGGTTCCCTGTGCGCGCACACGCCTCTCCTCATCACCATACATTGTTGACCAGGTGCATCTTGCGATCCAGGGCCGGGTCGAGATCCCGGAAGGACAAGACGTCGACGGCCCCGGTCAGCGACCCGCTCCCGGGGGTATTGGCTTCGGCCGCGGCCGTCTTGCTGGCGTCGACGACGCAAGTCTCGTCTATCGGCCGTCCGGTGCCATTAGGGACCACACCAGAGGTCGACATGTCTATGAGGGGGTAGGACAGGGGTGGATTGCGAGATAGGGGGAGGGCCCGGTAGGGGGTCGAAGGTAGGAGCTCAGTCGAGGTAAGACTAGAACGGGTAATGAAGAAAGTTTTGCTATTCTTTTTCCCTTTCACTAGTAGGCGGCGGCCGGCAGGTAACGTAGGACGATGATGCGACGATTGGCGATGAAGGCGCAATGTCTGCTGATGCTATCAGGGTTGTACGCCCGGGCTCGCGCTCGGATATCAGGAACGGATAAGGAGGCCGGGCAAGGTCTGCACTTGCCCCCCGCCGAGGCTGTGGTGAATCGACTTTGGCAGCACCGAGACGGCCGGGGAAGGTCAGAGTAAGAATGAAGGGCGTGGAGGGGGAGCCAATCAGCGCTGCAGAAGCGTTGCCCATCGCCATCTGGTGGCCGTGCCGAGACAGAGATAAGCTCCCAGATGACCCACGTTGTGCGACGTTGGGCATAAGAACGTGAGGGCAAATGGGGCGAGATGATGTCACGGTGGGACCCGGAGCGGGGTTCTTTGCCACCCAGTCCAACTTGCAACGCGCGGCGGAGACTCACCAGAGGAAAGCGACGGGAATGAAAATGAATCTACAGGGGGAGAGGTGGCTGAGGTGGGCGGCGGCTGGAATCGAAGGAGCAATGCATGCCCATTCTTTTCATGACCCGAGCCTGGCTTCTTTGACCAACCCGGCCGCTCCGATGGATGTCCCTGCAAGGCCGGCCGGACCAAGGGCAGCGTCCGAGAATACAGTAACAAAGGAGAAAGAGCAACGGATTCGATCCAGGCAGGCGCATGTCCGTCGCCGACATCTGGAGAGAAGGAGAACACAACGGTATGGGTCGGCCCGTGACCAGACTGTGCGCGCCCATGACCCGGCCTCGGCTGGTTCCCCTAGGGAGGCTAATGCTGGTCGTGTATCGTCCTGTAGTGCGAGAATCGGCAGTGCCCGGCCGTGGTATACGGGAGAACCAAGGCATCATTGTTGGTTCCTTACTCGGACATCCTGTTCTGAAAGGAACCATCCGGTCCGCCTTCCGAACACCAGTTTTACCGAGAGGGATACCGGGCCGGTGGAGATATCCTCCCCCCTCGCGGTGCAGCAGGTACTACGCAGGTGCCAGACTGCTTTTCGGCCATCGCGGAGCAAATTGCCTTGGGGGCACCCTCCCAAAACACGAGGCCAGCTCCTTCTGGTCGCCTGCGCAGAATGTTGGGATTCCAACATTCCACTGCGGGGTCTTTCGTAGGGAGATGCGCTCGCAGTGGCGCCAAAGATTTGTTGAGGATGGGGCGGACCGGCAGCACGACCGTGCGCGAGATCCGAGCGAGACTGGGGGCGAGGCCGAACTCGGCACCCAGCTGACGGTCATGGATTACGAAGCGGTAGGATAACGAGTTCAAGTCCGGCCAGTTCCAGGACCTCGAATCTGATCTGATCCAGTCCGTAGCCCAACTCCAGCGCACCATAGATACGCCAGCGTCTCTTCAAGTGTCATCTATCGAGGCAGGAATCTGTGGCACTTGGTCGACGTCATCATTGCCTCCCCCCGCTCTCCTCCCGAATGAAGATGATCTTCATCACCCTCCTCTTGGGCGCGGCCGCCTTCGGGGTCGATCGAGTCGCCGGGTCACCGTGGGCCCTCCCCAACGAGGGGAAGTCCGCCGTTGCTGCCGTTGCCGGCCTCAACATGACCGCGAACGAACTCGCCGTCGGCATCCCCGATAAAGGGGGACTCCCCGCCGCCGCAACCCCCGAAACCGGGCTTGTCGCAACCTCGGACGACCCCGAACTCTCCGCCCTATCGGCTGCCGTCGCCGGGTCGGACCCGCACCAGCTCTTTCCCGACGTCGCCATCTGCCAACACAAGTACTACTTCATCATGACGGGGTGGGTCATGGTCGCGGCCCCCAAGTGGTGGCAGAGGCGGTACCACGACAATGCCCACCATGCATGCGATGCGTGGAAGTTATCGATGAAGCGTAAAGGCTTCTGTGGCTTGCATATTTCCATGTGCGAGAGGCGCACGAACTTCTACGGCGACGACCTCATGCAGAACTGGCTCCACATGAGAGGTACGACCTGTATTGGCCGGAACTATAATCGGGTGAGTCGTGTTTGCCCCCCCGGGCCAACATGTGTGCCCGGAGAGAGCATGCTGCTTACGCGGACGTGTCCTGCGTGTAGGTGGAAAACTCGATGAGAGAAACGTTCGATACGGAGGAAGATACGCGGTTCACGGTCACTTGCCGTTCCGGAAGATTCGGCTAGGGCCAGGGCTGGGGCCGAGGCTGGGGCTCGTGCTGGGGTCGGTGGGTTCATGCCGGCGCATAGTTCTGCGATAATGCTGCTGGACAGATACTCTCTCGGGGATCTTCGTTATCCTTGTCTGGTTCTGGAACCAAGGATGGACATCTTGCCGCCCTTTGTATTGTAAACAACAGCTATTGGCGTGCCTATTGTGGCATTGGCTTCGAACAATGTCGCGCATCAGTCGCCTTTGTACGATAAATAATGCCATTGTCAGTGTGCATTGTGAACTTGAGCTTTACAATCGCATTCCTGCCTTTCGAGATGGACAACCGTCAACAGATCTTTGTCCAGGCCATGCCCGAGACGAACATATGTCCATCGGTTTCTTTATACAGCCATCTCGGCCCGGTCTCTATAAAACGGCAGCAAACTCCACGCCATCTCAGTCCGTCCCATCCTCACAACCAGAAACACCTCACAACCCGGTTCCGACTTCTGGTAAGTTCGAGCCTCAAACCCCTCCATCTTCACCCTCTCAGATCTCTCAACAACACCATCATATCCTCCCCCATTTCCTCTCTAGCAGCCGTTTCATCGACCTTTCGGTAAGTTTGAAACGTCTCCAGTCCTCTCCCACGCGCTCTCATCTATTCTCACCCAGCAGAAGAGATGTCTTCCTTCACTCCCCAGCAGATCACCGCCGCGATCGAGGCCGTCGTTGCCGGAACCAGCGTGCTTCGGATGCAGTCTGATTCAGCCGACGAGCTCACGCTGACGTGGAAGAAAGGTCAGTCCCAGCGGCTCCATCTGGAGCCGGGACAGTGGCGGGGGCAGGGGCAGGGGTCTCGCGGCCCGCAGTCGCCTTCCTGGTACTCCGATGACGGGAGCAGTTCTGTTGGTTCCACCTCGTCGGTTTCCGATTGGTCAGCTTCTACCGGGGACTCGGAGTCAGTTGTGGGCTCATCCTCGACGCGCTCTGAGCATTCACCCACCCGCCTCACGGGAGAGGATGATGACATGTGCAGTTCCACCAGCACCCTGCGCCGAGTTGATTCCGAAGGTGACACTGAGATGACCGACTCCACCTCGACGCGCTCTGATCGTTCACCCACCCGCGGCCTGATGTCAGGTGTGTCGCGGAGCGATGGGCAGGATGTCCCCACAGGAAAGGATGATAACATCAATAGTTCCACCACAACCCTGCGCCGCGTTGATGCCGATGGTGACACTGAGATGCCCGACGCACAGGCTCTACAGCACGAACTGGAGCATGTCGAGAAGACCGAGGACACTGAGATGACCGACGCACCGGCTCTGCAGTCCGAACCGGAGGATGTCGAGATGGGCGGGGACTAAAATGATGCGGCCTAGAAGGCCGGTAAAGGAGGAGTGTGTCTGCAGGTAAGTATCGCCAACATGTACTCATGTGTCTCTCTGAATGGGCCGGGCGCGCGCCGGGGCTGGTCCCCGTGGCGGCCCGGTTCCGCCGTCGCATTTGAGGTTCGCGTCTATAAATCAATCGCGTTTCAGTCGTCTGAATACAATCTATCAAATGTATGCAATTTTTACGATCAAGCTTCCGGCTTGGAACTTATTCCGCATCGTGTAACCCCAGTGAATGTCTAGCCAGCCAGCCAGCCTCGATCTTGAGGGTTCTCGGTATTCTTGGTAATCTTGGCTTCTACCCCTACCACCGGATGGCTACCCTGGTTCCCCACTCATGGCTTCCTGGATCTCAAATCCTCCAGGAGCGCGCGCGCTCTGGCGGTGTGGCTCCGAATCCGACCGAGCGTGAGGAAACTACTTCAACTCGCTCACACACCCAGTGCCGTACACCTTCCAGCAAGACGGTCGTGTTCATCCGAGTCGACCATGAGCCGTCTGCACCCAAGATACCCCAAGATCGACGTGCACTCGCACTTCCTCCCCGACTTCTATCGCGAGGCGCTCGCCGCGACCGGCCACGCGCATCCGGATGGCATGCCCGCGATCCCGGTTCGCCGCCCATCCATCGCCCCTCACCTCCACTCCCATAGATAGACGTCCCGGCTAACCACCACCTTGTACCCCCCCCTCCCCCTGCCAGGGATGGGACCACGACGCCCATCTTGCCCTGATGGACGAGATGAACATCACGCATAGCATCCTCAGCGTCTCCTCCCCCGGTGTCTGTCTCTACCCGTCCGACCCGGCCAAGTGCGCCGACCTCGCGCGGAGATGCAACGCCGTCGCCGCCGACCTGCGTCGCCGGCACCCGGGCCGGTTCGGCTTCTGGGCGGCCCTGCCGATGCCGTTTGTCGACGAGTCGCTGGCCGAGATCGACGCCGTGCTCGGCATGGGCGGCACGGCCGCCGCCGGTGTCGGCTTCATGACGAGTTACCCCGGCGGAAAGTACCTGGGCGACGAAGACTTCGAGCCGATCTGGAAGCGGCTCGACGAGGTGGGGGCCAGCGTGTTCATCCACCCGACAACCCCGTGCGCGCATCTCCACCACCCGGACGCCTCGCCCGACCACCGGACGCCGCCGTCGCCGATGCTCGAGTTCCTCTTCGACACGGCCCGGTCGATCGCCAGCCTCCTGATCAGCGCGATCCCCAGCCGGTACCCCAACATCACCTTCGTCGTCTGCCACGCCGGCGGTGCTCTCCCGCCGCTGCTGTCCCGCATCGCCCTCTTTGCCGAGCTCGGCCTGCTGCCGCCCTCGCGACAGATCAGGACGACCGGGACCGAGGCCGAGATGCAGGAACTGCTGAACACGCGCTTCTACTTTGACGTCGCCGGCGCCGTCATGCCGGGCCAGCTCGTCGGCCTCGTCCAGGGCATGGGAGTTGGGCCCGGCCGGCTGCTCTACGGGTCCGACTATCCGTTCACACCGGCGGGTGGCGTGCGGGCACTCGTCGAGAAGCTGGAATCGGGACTGGGCGACGTTGTTGGAGAAGACGGGGTGGGGGCGGTGCTGGGTGTGAATGCCAAGAGGTTTATTGGGAGGAAGGCCAAGCTGACAGAAGAACAGCCTTGCTGATGATCCGTCTTTTGGGCCCTGCGGCAAAGCTGAGGGAGGGGGGTTGGTTGGATAAGAACACGGAGATGGGAGCACTCTCATCCGGGATTGGCCCCCATTACAGGAAATATGTGTGGCATTGTGATTGAGAATTACAGAACTGTCCATCTTGCCTCAACTTTTCGCCATATCATCGGGACCGATTCTCGCTTTTTGGTTCACTCGCGGACTTGGCTGGTCCCCGAGGTACTCGAGGCGGACGATCCGAGCCCAGACACTCCGCCCGGTGGAGACATGCACCGCCATCGCTTCAGCGCACGAATCCCGCACGTTCCCGCATGGGCCTGAGCGCTCAAAAATAAATCCAACTGCCCCCCCCTTGCTCGTTCGCACACCATAATCCGCTTTCTCTCCTGTCTATCACTGCAAAAATCCTCTACAGTCGAAAATCGCTCGCGCAGAGCGCGTTTCTGGCAGCCTGACTAGTATAACCGGCCCGGACGGTCCGATCCCCGATATAAGGCGCCAACGTGACACAAGAGGCACTGGCCGACAATTTCGCAGGCACCCGCGAACCAGAGGAAAGAAGCCCGAAGGGAAACCCCGGCCGGAACCATGACGATCCCGCCTCCCGCGTATTGCCCGAACTGCCCCGACGCAACGGTCTGGGAGCTTCCTCTCTGCTCGGTGATCTCCCCGTGGTGCACCGGGCCGTCGACGCCGTTCATACCCTGCAGCATGACGGCTACCTACGTCACCGAGCTCACCAGCACCATGTGGCTGTCGATTCCGGGGTGCCCGGACTCGGTCCCGACCATATATAGCAAGCTGCCGTGCCCGACCACTCCGGCCTGCTACGAGTCCTTGTGTACCGACCTGACGACGACAACGACGGCCAAGACGACGGTGGTCGTCACGCAGACGGCCAAATGGTGCAGGCCTTCGTAACCAGCTGGTGGGAAGGTGAAAAGGGGGACCAGATACGTGGATGGGGCGGGGAGATCGAGTGAAGTGTGTGGATGGGAAGCAGGAGATGCGGCTGGATGACTGCCAGCCGTGGCGGGTTGGATCTTCAGGATTGTCTTTGGAGAGGGACGAGGGAGGGGGATTCTGCGATGGCGAAGTAAAGGGACACGGAGCTATGTAAACTGCAATATCCCCGGCTGAGACAGTGGCTCCGTCTCCAGTCTTGCCGATAACCGAATCAGGTCTATTCCTTCGTCTTCTCCCCTCTCCAGCATCGTCCTGAGGGCCTGAATACGTAGGATCCAAAGAGTGATGGGCGCAACTGGCAGGCCCATAGAAACCGCTCGCCCCTCGTTCCGTTGCAGAAAATGCGAATAGGTCCCTCAGCCGACGAGGGCCAAGCTGCCACCTCCAACCACATGCACGAGGAAGAAGGCGATGCAAAGGCTGTGGCAGTCTGGGAGCTGGCCGCTGTCACATGACTATTTGGCTGGTTATCCCCGCCGTCTGATTTGCCCGACCCACAACCCACGTTTATTTTCTCTTTTATTCAGCAAAATCTTTCCCCCCCCTTCCCGATCTTTTCCTCATCCACTGCTATCGAGCATATTTCTCCGCGGCCGTCTGGAACTGTCTCACAGCGCAGCCCTGGTGAGCTTTCACCCTTGATTTTCTCTCTGCTTCTTACTCTTCAGCGATTCCTCTTGTGGTCTCGTCGATCTCTCTGGCGGTCGCGGCGGTCAGCCCGCTTCCTGGGCCGAATAGCTAACCGTCGGCCACTCTCCATCCACTATCACCAGATCTGGAAGCACAGAAACGGTTACCGAACGGCCTCGATACTTCCCCGGAGGCGCCCTGCGGTCGATGGCAGAGGCAGACACATTTCGGACCCCCTAATACCTCGCTTAGGGCTGACACAAGCCAAGACATAAATCTACAAGGTGGTGGTCCACGATATCACGGCTCGATGCTCAGTGGCGAGGGGGGGGGGCATAATGAGGCGATGTGGCAGGCTCTTCCAAGCCCTAGCGAGGAGCTAGCAGACCCCCCAGCGATATCGGACAGACAGTTCTCGACCAGAAAGATCGATGGCTGAGGCAGACACATTTCGGATCGCTCAACTACCCCCGGGACCCATCAGATACCAGTAGGGGCAGAATGGCCGGGACGAGAATCGGGAGCCGAGAGATGTTTTTCCTGCTTGGGTCAGCGTGACCAGGGCGAAAATCAGCAGCCGAGTGGCGTTTCTCTGGGTCCACACGTGTCGCCTACGTCGTCTCGTTCAGTTGTGAGATGCAACCGGGAGGCCGATGGTCGGCGCAGACATAATAACGGATCCCTCCCGTCTCCCTACGACCCGTCAGATGCAACAGGCACAGGGCCAGCAGAGCCAGGGCAAGTATCTTCGAGGCCGAGAACCGGGAACCTTCGGATACCAGCAGGGCCAACATGGCCGGGGCCGACAACCGAGACCCGTCGGATACGACCACAAAGGCCGCGACCAGCATCGCTGAGGCTGAGAACCGGGACCCGTCAGATATAACCATCAAGACCAGGGCAGGAACATCGATTGGAGGAGAATCGGGATCATCAGGACTTTGTTCCGTTCTGAGACGCGTCATCTATCCGACACCCAAGTAGATGACCGGGGCAGACACGGTTCGTGCAGGGTCAAGGCCAACCGGACCTCGGGCTCGCCAGCCGCGACCCTCATCGGCCGGTAATCTGCTCACCAGAGTAAGCTGGGAGCCTTCATCCTGTCCTGCTCTCTGTTGCTAACGCAAAATGCCAGCTGCCCTCGCGCCGGAATATCTGCAAAATCAGCGCGATACGGCGTTCCACGCATGTTGCACGGAGATCTCACAGCAGCCCTGGTGTCGCGACCCGAAATGCGGGCCGGGATCTGCGGAATCCGGTCCCTTGCAGTCTGACGGTATGGAAGGAGCAGGCAAACGCCACTTCGGCGAGATAAGGGATAATCCCCTTAGGATAATGTCTCGATAATCCTATAAATGACGCCTGGATTGACGTCGGGTATAACGCGAGCTAGCTATAAAGGATCCAGTCATCCCTAGCTATTATAAATAGATAGGGGCAAGTCAATTTCACACCTACTCAGTAGTTGAAGCCCCAGAGACGCCATCTCCAGCGTCACACCTGGCTTGTGATTTCGGACAGACACGAATTCGGCTATATCTCAAGACTATCGGCAAAGAGCTGGATCTTGTCTGTGGGGCTCTCACGCAGCACAGTACAGGCTGAGACATGTGCTCGCAGCATCGCCCAAGAAAGATGACTGGGGGCTCGGGCGGTAGTGACTCGATCTCCGTCTGGATGACAGACAGCGATGTTGAGGCGACTTTTGTTGAGAGGCCAGGTGGATGCCTGGGCAGAGAGATATACGTATACTTGGCCTTCACGATAGGGAGAAACGCAGTGCCCTCAGTTGGTGGTCAGACATTGGACTCGCTGCGTCTGTTAGGCCAGATGACGCTACTAGGGATGCAGTTTGCTTGTGTTCTTGTACCTGGACACAGAGTTGCAATCTGCTTGGAGCTGGATCCGACATGGCCATTGTGATGGACTTGTCAAGCGTTCCACCGAGGAGAAGGTCGAAATGGTGGCATGGCGCTGCTGTCTCTCTCTTCCTCGCGTCTTATTCGATTGCACATCGCAAGAAGGATCATCGCAGTCGAGACCTTACCGTCAAGGCCACAGTCTCTGCCAATCTCGTCCAATAATCAATTACCCAGTCGATATCGGATGCGCTTGCCATCATCATGCCCCCCCCCCCCCCCCCCCCCCCCCCCCCCCCCCCCCCCCCCCGCCCCCCTCCCCCCCCCCCCCCCCCCCCCCCCCCCCCCCCCCCCCCCCCCCCC
>JAOYNC020027843.1:0-14154 GCA_025802115.2 Bertia moriformis
GGGGAGGGGGGGGGGGGGGGGGGGGCGGGGGGGGGGGGCCGGGGGGGGGCGGCGGCGTGGCGAGCCCGCGACAGATGACAGATGCGACAGCCGACCCTGATCCACAAATCCTCAGATCCACTAACTCACTGATCCCTTTATCCCCTGATCCCCTGGTCCCCTAATCCCCTAATCCCCTGATCCCCTGATCCCCTGATCCCCCAATCCCCTGATTCTGCGTGCCCTGCGCACCCTGCGGGGAGGCAGGAGGGGGTGCTGACATGGATCAACCTGGGCCAAGTTGGATCGGCCGACTCGACATCTCTGTCTCTGACACTCGCAGCCGTTTCCCAGCAACCGGTCTGCCCAGAACGTCTGCCAGTCCCCATGCCAGGGACGGGGGCGGGGACGGCTTCCCCTCCCGCGCGCGCCGTGGGGTCCGGCGCCAGTGGCTCCACTGGGGCCGATTCCAGATGTGGCGAGCACCCGAGGGGGGCCGGTGGCGGCCCAAGGCAGGAATGAGGCGTGTCTAGCGGCAGCTCTAACTTCTACGGGCTGTTGGCGGTGCGGGACGGCGATCTCGATCAAGCTTGAGGCTCAGATCGGGGGGTGAGACTCTGAGGCAGGGGGGAGGAGTTTGCCCCAGCTGAGGGATCATCATCTTGTTGCCACTGGAACAGTGGGTATAGAACTCGCCTTATTTCTGCTCCCTATAAAGGATCACAGAGACGCGTGTTCCCTCTCCCTATGGGTCGGGGATGCCGCTGTCTACTATCGACTATCGATTGTCTACTATCCATGCACACGCCGGTCCGGTCCGGAGTAGTGGTAGTAGTGCTTTCGGGGCATAGTCTGGGCCTGATGATCTAATTTCCCTCCAAGAGGCTGGGCTCCCGGTCAGGGAGTCATGAATATGCATCCCAAGTTAGATATCCGATACGTCGAAATTGACAAAAAAAAAAGAACAAAGAAAAAGAAAAACCAAGCTCGCACTCGGATTCGAACCGAGGCCCCTGGAGGTTGATTGTGATCAAAATCCAGAGTCCTAACCACTAGACGATACGAGCTACGAGTTGCAGATGACCTGATGAGAGTCGGTTGTAATATCACGGGTGCGAACGCCAATAGATGGACAGGAGACTGCTCAGTGCGGTCCCATGAGTATCATGAGTATCAGGAGCCGGGTGGGGGACACGCAAAGGTCAGTGCAAACGAAGGGCCAAGGGAAGCAAGGCAATTGCGTGGGGAGGGCCACCACAGATCTTGGCCTGGCCCACTCCTTATGCACTCACCGGTCGAATTGGAATCCCGCTGGCGGCCCCCGTTGTACACACGCCAACCTGCTGCCGTTGATGAAATAGAGAGGCAGGTCAACTGCTGCCTGCTGTCGTCATGGCAGGTCATTTGCCTCGGCCTCTCTCACCGTCTGTCGACTTGTATCAATGCATGTTTTCCATCTTCAACCGAGGGCTGCATGTGTCACTGGAGCGAACTCCGGATGGAACCGCTCGGTAGAGACAGCGGTGTGCTTAGATTAGTCGATTAATAGCATGGTAGAGATTGGATTCGGCGTGCTTCAAGTGGTCGGTCAACAGCCAGATGGAGTGAGCGGTATGGTCTGAGTGGGGGAGGGTCAACGACCGAAAGGCCCAAAGGGGTAGGGGGGTGCGCTAAAAAGGGGCAGTGGTGTCCTTGGTGTCCTCGGCGGTGGCGAGGTTATGACTATAAGGGATATATAATGGTGCTCGGAGGGCGACCTGGACGGAGCCATATAGCAGTGTACTCGAAAGTAGATGGTGGTGTGCCCGGATACTGACCGCTTGCTCAATTAGACTGGCAGCTCAATAGCATGCTCACAATGGACGGCGGACTGGCAGCTGAAGCGGGCAGAAAACGGTAGTAGGCTACGACCAGCAGCTTATTCGAGATAGGGCGGCAGTGTACTTGTAATGACGGGTCGACATACGCCAGCGTCGCTCGCTAGGGAGCCAGCAGGTCGCTCTATGGGACGTCCCGACAGCGGGTGGGAAAAGAGGATGTGGGAAGGGTGATGGAGTGTAAGCTTGCCATGACGTCACGGCGCTGCGCTGGCCCAGACTTACTTCGCGAGCATCTGCCTCCACCACCTCCGAGGCCCTCGCTTCTCCTCTCCTCCACCGTGTCGTCTCCTTTGCTTGCTATTGAGCTACGGTGACCGATGAAAATAAGCCAAGTGGCGGCGTCCGCTTTCTACCAATACGGCGAGCGACGCCTTCCTCTCCAGACCGGTGTCCTCGCACAGCACCGCGATGCCGACTTGCTCCCCCCCACTGAATAAGGACCTATTCCTGCCGGGACCGAGCTGATGCCTGTCGAACGACTCGTATTCATGCCCACATGCGCGCGCGAATCGGCCGCAGAGCCTGCTGTAGACGGCCGCCAGGGGGTCTGCACCTACCCCGTCGTGACATGTAGCACGATAGCGATCGACCGAGAGAGGCCAGGCGGAACTGCGCTACTCGCTCCCATTCGTCGGCCAGCATCCCCGTCCCAGCTACGTGACACGCACCAAGGCCAACCTCGACGAGATCTCGGCTGCTCCTGTTCGGTATGACATGTAATGAGATGAGCCGGGCCGAACTTGGACTGCGATGCTGTCATGTCCGTCTCGTGCGTAGCGGAGCGGTGGATATTGATCGGAGCCGGCAGAGAAGAAGAAAGTGTAGAATCGTCGCCCGGATAGGCAGATACAAGTTCTATCAAATCAATTACCCACCCCGTGAGCGCTCCCTCTCCATACGCTGGCCGGGACCGGGCCGATGAGCATCATGTTTGAGAGGGGAGCATCGGGGCGGTGAGACATTGGGGATGACTGGATGACATTATCAAAGAGCAAAGATCTAGAGCGAGGCCCGGGCCATTGATATCGCGGTTGGAATCCCCAGCCAAGATGTCTCGTGGCCAGCGCCGGTTTTACCAGGCCCGATTGGTGATTAGTTCGCTTGCCCCCCCCCCCGGTTCCTATAGCCGTCAAGCCTCTCGGCCCTCCCCAAGCTGGACAGCACTGCTGCCGCCATAATCCAGCCATCTTCCCCGGCACAGCAAGATGAAAATCGGCTCTCTACCTTGCATCCACATTCCCCCCCAGCCTCATCCACCCCTGTCTGGCCTCCGCCAGCGCCCTCATGTCTGCCTCGAGGGCCCGGCTCGAAGCCTCGATCCGGTCAACGATCGCCTTCCCATCCCCCGACAGCCGATCAATTGCGACAAGGCCGGCCCGGCACAAGGAATGGATCGTTTGGCGGTACTCCTTATCCGACTGGGCCAGCTGCGACCGCTCTTGCTGGTGTCTGGTCTCCATCAGTTCGATGAAGCCGGACACGTTCTCGCCGTATGCCCGGACAATCCTCTCGCCAGACATGGCATCCGAAGTCAGCCGCTCGAGGCCGTGCTGCGACCGAGATCAGTATGATTCCTAGAATGGCTCCCGAGCTAGCTTACGTCGATAGACTTGTGGAGCATAATCCTCAGCTCGCGGCGATATCTCTGCAGCCGATCTGTTTCGACGCCTGCCGGCGGATGATGAACTGGGTCTCTGGAATGAGGCACAGCCGTCGGGCCAGATGGTGCTGTTATTGCCGGCGCAGCCACTGCCGCCGCCGCCGCTTCTGCTGTCGGGGCCCTTGTCTCCGGGGCAGGAGCCAGAGTCGAGGCTCTCTCTGCCGATGGGAGAGCTACGGCGACGACGTCTCCGTCTGCCTGATGGGCCGCGCTGCGTGTGATGCGGCAATTTGCGATCCGGCCACTCGCGCGGGTGTCCCGTTGCACCGGTTCCAGCGGTGAGTCTGCCATCGACAAGACGGCCGACTCGGGCGCCAGCTTCCTGCCTCTTGGTGGTCGACCTCTGCCTGTCTCCGCTGGGGGATGATTCGTGCCGCGATTGGCGTGGGGGAGAGATGGGAGCATTGATGATCCTGCTGCCGGCGCAGCCGCAGCCGCCGCTTCTATACGCCGAGGTTAGAATCAATCACGAAGCCGAGCCGGTTCGCACCATCTTACTTGATCGCTGGCCCGCCTGCCGACTGCGCACTTTGCCGGCCGTCTGCCGGTCCGTCCCGCATCCGGGGTCGAGGTTGATAGACGAGATAACAGCCCGTTTGGGCTGAGCCGGCCTGGCTGCGGCTGGCTGCATCACCCCGTCGACCGGTACGTTGCTCCCATGAACGCCATAACTGGTGCCAATCACGGACGGGGGAGAGAGCTGAAGCTCCCTCATCATGCCCGGAGATTTCCCCGGGGTCCTATGATACAACGGAAGGTCTCTAGCGATGAAGACATGGTCATCCATCAAGTCCTCCGAGTTTTCGCCATCGTCTGCCACGGTATTGATCACGTGCGCGGCCGACTGTTCGACAGGAGGTTTGTGCCTCGAGTGGGAGCGGGGGCGGCCGATCAAGCTGGCTTCCTGGACACCGGTGCGCGGCCCGAACTCGGTCATCTCCCTGCTGCTATCGGGGGACGTCTGACCGAAATTATCCATTTCGAGCCCATCGTTATTGGCGTTGGGGCCGGATATCGTGCTGCCCACACTCGGCTGATTCCCTGCCGCCTCGGATGTCGGCGGGAGCTGGCTCCCGGCCCGAGATGCGAGATGCTTCGCCAGTGACGATCCAACAAGTTCCGGCGCCGGGGAAGTCTCGTAGTCAGATCGAATGACGAGTAGAGAAGGATCAACAGCAGCGCCCAGTGCTGGCAGAGCCCCGTCCCCAAGCAGACCCGACCACAGGGAGGCAGAGTCTCGGTCTTGTCGACCCAGGCCACCGCCGGTGGGATGGTCGGTCATGGAATTCATAGAAACCTCTGCTTGATGCACAGGTGAATCGGCCGATATATGGTTCTCTCTTGGGCCCGTGCCGTGACCAGGCGAGGCTGGAATGGTGATCTGACTTTGGGAGTTGTCGACTGATATATTTACCCATCAATCCGTCAGCGGGCTCTCATGGGCACTACTCTTTCAGGACTCTCGAAGCGCGCTCCGGGCCTTCAAACCTTGTCCCTGGCCCATTCCCCTCTCTGCGCTCTGCTCGCTCGATTCGGAGATAAGGTCCTCTCCAGGACTCGCGCCAGGGGGTGAGGGCAGTCCATTGGCGCCGTCCTGCTGTGGACCTCCTCGGGCTGCGGCATCCGGTCTGCGACCCCGCGTGTTACTGGAGGGCCCATTGGGAAGCGGGACCGGTTTAAGGTTGGGTTTCCTGCAAGCCGAACTCTGCGCCTCGACACGGGGAGCCCAAGTCTTCCTCGCTCTTTTGTTCGGCTGGCCTGCCTTGGCGGTCACCTCTCGAGCTCTGCGCGGCATAGTGACGGGGACGGGGTGAGAACAGAATCGAGCAAGGTGCCGCCTCTGGGGATGGTGGCCCACAGGTAACGAAGAAGAGTTATGAGAGGTGGCGGCAGCGGCTGGTCAAGGGACACCCGAATCGTGTCCGAATCACCCGAGCCCGTTTCTGGCCCTGTCAGTTGGTGCGCCGTCTTTTGGCCACAATTTCACCTTGGGCCGGATGTGGGCCTGGGGTGGGCCTGAGGTAGTGGTGGGAGGCCAGGGCTCTTGTCTCGACGGGAAGGAGTGGTCGGCTCCTTGGCTCCTTCCCCTTTTCCGCGAGCATGTGCCACGCCCTGCACCCAGCGACCACTGTGCCACGCCACGGTGCATCACATCTTGGGCTTGGGCCTGGTACAGCTGGACAGTTTACGTGGTCTGCTGTGCCTGGGGACCCTACCTGAGAGACTCGACGACCACCCAAAGCCTCCGCCGCCTACCCCTGATCGACCGAGTCAGATCTGTATACGGACGGAATGGGGAGTATTACGTCCATGATCACATGATCGAGAGTATTGCTGCGCCCATTTGAATAAAGACAAAAAAGGATTTTTTAAATTGATATATATTTATTTAAAAAAAACCATTTTGGCCGGGGACATCATTTCCTGGCTTGTTTATTTTCCTTGAAAAAATCAAGACCAATCCCTGGTAAAAAATAATCATTTGACGGGATGATACGGGGAATTTAATTATTTTCTTTTTTTCGGAAATATTAATCCGAGCATTAACTCCTCTGGCCCTCCAGCAATAATACAGGTATTTTTCCGAATTAAATAAAAGCAATTTAAATAATATATATTTATTCAAACCAGCAAAAAAAAACCCCGGCTGCATTATAGCTCTGATACCAATACCATCTCTCCCATTGTCTCTTTTCCCTCCGCCTATTCTGCCACCCTATGGCCCCTGCCCTCTACAATACTTTGATCTTTCCCTTCTGATTGCCCCTTTACTGCCGCTTGGACGAGTCTCGGCCCATTATCCTCATCACAGGAACAGCCCTGCGATCAATGCACTGCCTCTTGCCTGACCAGAACCTTTCGCCTTCCTGCTCTTCTTCATCCACATCTCGGTCTTCGTCTCCTCCTTCTTCTTTTCTTGATTTCCGCAACTGACTACTTGCCTCGTCTCCGGCACATACCCGCTTCCTGGTTCCTTTTCTTGCGCCAGACTTCTTGCGCCATACTTTCTCGCGCCATACTTTCTCACGCCATACTTTCTCGCGCCATACTTCGCGCCAAGAGACTGCTGCTATCAGCATCACGATCAATTACGCTCTCTGGCCAGTCGGCCAGTACAAAGAATTCACCCTGTCGCGAGTTGCGGTGCCCAGGCACTCTAATCATCATCCTCCATCGAGACCCGCGGACTCGGACAGATATGGCTCCCCGGAAGAAGGGCGCTAACGCGAGGTACGGTGATCTCTCTTCTATTTCGTTGCTGCAGATTGTCCCGGCATTTTCCCGGCCAGCGCCCTAGTCGGGGTCTGCCGAGGGCCGATATCCAAGGGGGGAGCCTGCTGTGGCTGCCGAGTGGACCCATCAGCCTCACATGAGATCCATCCGGCCAGATGGACGCTTGCCCCCGTGCCCCCTGATCTTGGCCTCATAAGGCGCGCTATCCCAGCCGGCACCACTTTCCCGGACGGCCAGGCCCGTGTCAACATGCAAGAGAGGAAAAGGCAGAAAAAGCAGCAGGACAGCGCTGGAGCCGAGTGGCCGACAGCGACAACAACAATTTCCTGCTGCTTGCTTGGCCTTGGGGGTGCGCGACACTGCGGCCGCAGCAGCCGTCCAATCGCCTCCAGCAACCCCCCCCCCCTGCAGCCCCCCTCCCATCCCCGAGTGGACAGTCGCCCAGCTGTGACAAACCATGACACCCCCGGCACAAGCGTGCTGCGAGCTCTGCCTAGTGTACCGCGTCATCAAACAGTGGCGTAGCCGGGGTTTTTTCCTTTTCCTTTTCTTCCTTTTCTCCCTGTCCTCGCTCAGCTCTTCATCCTGCCGACTGTCCGTACCTACCTACCTGCCCCCCCTGCGCGAGTGCGTGAAGAGCCCGGGCAGGACGACTCGAGACATTCATTTTCTTCATTGCCGGCCCTGCGTCCTGCTTCCTTCTCTCGTATCTCCTTTCTGAGCATCTTCACCCTTCTCCGAGTGACCGCACTTTAAGGTTCTCCGCCATCTGGTAGTCTATTCTATTTATTGACCAGCGCGCTCTTGGGCCGACAACTTTAGCCAGCCACGGCCCCGCAAAAACACCAAGCGGCCCGCATCGCCAAAGGCCGCCGGCAGCACCTGCCTGTCACCTCGTGGACGCAGCCACAAGATCACCAAGAGCAAGAGCCGCAGCCCCTCTCCGGTCGTGTACAGGCGCAACACCCGGGCCAGCGCCAGAGCTTTGGCGGCCGAGTTCGCCGTCGCCGACGAGGAGATGCCGTTTGGCGCGATCCGTCGTCAGCTGGGCGAATCGGTAAGCCATGGCCTTTCCTTTCCCGTTCCACTTTACATCCACCCACCCGGCCTGAGCTTTCCCCGTCCCCCCTTTTTCATTTCATTCCATTTCAGTTCTTGTCTCCTGCCACGTTCCCCACCGCCGGACGATGGGGCTCTATCCCGGCGCCCCCGGTTTTTCTCCGCCCAGTTTCCGGCGCGGGCCGAGAAAATAAATGGATGCCGGGTGAGCACGGTCCGCTAACCGCTCGGTCCGTCCCGCCATGCAGCTGTCTCCGAACCGCGGCCTATCTTGTGAGTTCCCATCCCCTTTTCTACCTGAATGGCTACTCTGCCGCACCTGATGTGAAACCTCGGCTGACGTGTGTTTCGCTCGTGGCAGATTATGACGTCCATGGTATGTCGGCCCTCGGCCCGAGCTGATTTATCGGCCTCCACCACCTCCGCTGGCTGCAACCGACAGCTGACCGCCCAACGCGCAGTCACGCAGGACGATATCCGATGCCTCAAGACCGAATGGCTCACCGACAACGTAAGCTGGCGATGCGACGCGATCGCCGATCGCCCTTTCCCTCCCACTTCTGTCTTCTCTTGCTGACCCGTTGGACCACCAGAACATTGCCTTTTGGCAGGAGTATCTCGAGCGCGAGACCCTCCCGAGATTCCCGCAGGCCAACGTGGTCCTGCTGCGGCCCACGATGGTGTACATGCTCATGAACGAGCCGGATCCGGAGGACCTCCGGATGGCCCTTCCCTCCTTCGAGCACGTCTCGCACATCTTCCTTCCGGTCAACGACTCGAGGAGCCCGGCCATCGGCGGGTCGGGAACCCACTGGTCCCTGCTCCTGGTCTCGGTCCCGGACCGGACCGCGTTCCACTACGACTCGATGGGGTTCAGCAACCTGAGCGAGGCCCGGCATGCGACCCGGCGCCTCAGCGACCATCTCGGCCTGCCGGACGGCGACCGGCTGTCGTTTGTGAACCTCGAGGACTCGCCGCAGCAGGAGAACGGCCACGACTGTGGCGTGTACGTCTGCCTCATCATGCGGCACCTGCTGGTCAAGAGGCTGCTCAAGGCCAACCAGCACGAGAAGGTGTCGATGAGTATGGGGGGCAAGTGCGTGGACGCGTACAACGGCCGGAAGGAGATGCTCAAGCTCATCGAGGCGTTCCGCAAGGAGGGGGAGCGGAGGAGGCAGTGAGATCTTGTTCCCGTCCCTCGCTTGCTTGACCGTGGCGCAAACTGACACGTGTCTCTAGGAATTCCAAGGCGCCGTATTCCAAGGCGTCGCCGCCCCGAATTGACAGTTAGGGGCGGGGGGGTGGCAGCGGCAGGTAGCGGCGGCAGGCAGCGGCGGGGGCGGAAAACAGCGCAGGATAGGGTCACATTCGATACAGGGGGGTAGGATATAGCAGAGAATGGCCGGCACGCCCGCCGACGGTTGGAATTGAACAATGGATTGGCAGCGATTATATCTTTTTTCTATGTGACCGACCAATGCGTGGGAAAGGATGGAGATGCAGATTCGGCTCTGGTCCTGCTGTATATCATGTGTTGTAGCAGTAGGAGTAGCAGTAGTATTCATGGTGGTAGTGGTAGTAGTAGTCGTGGTAGTCGAGGATACATAAAGGAAGGAGAGGGGCATGGCAGGCTTAGATGTTTGGTCCAGTAATGAAGGCTGGGTTCTGCTCCATAGTGGAGGCGATATACCCCCGCAGGGCCTGCCATCGGCCCGCCGTCGCGCTTGGCTCCTCTCCCATTCGTTCGCTGTTATCAAGCTGCATGCCATCGCCACCATGTTCTCCTCCCCGCGGTGCCGGTGCCGACGCCGGCATGGTCGTCCCCGTCCGGGCTGCCTGACTCGGCCCGACCAGCCTCGCCATGTTGACACCAAACCTCTGGATCTCGGCCCGGACGATGGCTTCCTTGCGCCTCATCGCACCCGTCTTGGAGGGCAGGCTCCGGTGCCGGATCTTGCCCCGCTCCACGTGGTCGGCATCGCTGCCGAGGTCGGGCAGCGCGTCCGCGAGAGAGGCGAGGGAAGTAACGAGCTTGTTGCCGGGCCGACGCGGCTTACTCTTCTTCTGTGGTTTGCCAACCGCGCCGGACTCTTGGACTCGGCCGACGAAGACGCTCCGCCGCATCACCCGCTTCTCCCGCTTGGTGGTGGTGAATCCGTCGGCGACGACTGCGCCGGGGCGAAACGTTTTTTGCGGATACGTGAGGGGGACGACGCCGCCGATGCGGGCCAGGCGGCGGGCACGGCCCGAGGAAGGGGGGGGGGGGGGGGGGGAGTTGTCGGGCTTTCGGGGGGAGAAAAGGTTAGCTGAAGAGACTTCTGGGGGGGAGGATAGGAGGGGGTCAGATAGCTTGCCTTGCTTGTTATGCAGGGCGGCATAGTCAGAGATGAGACCGTCCGGAGGGGAGACAGAATAGAGGACCAGGAGTTTGGTGATGGGGTGCCGAGACGTTGGCGATGGCGGGCAGGGAACAACCGTTCTGTGGAAGTGGGGATGGAGGACCAGGAAACAGACTCCGTCGTTGACGAGGGGGGTACAGGGCAGCGGTGTTGGCGAAGAAGCGTCTGCCGACTGATGATGGATGGGCGGTGTTTTTTTGCTGTTGTGGGCCACGGTGGGGCTCGCCCGATCGATCCAAGGTGGGGGAAGTTTGGGGTTTGGGGTTCGGGGGGACACGGCACCGCCACCACCACCACCCCCCGCCCGCAGTCCGTATCCAAGCACACCCCAGGATCAGCCGATGCCGGATCACGCAGGATGGATCCGCAGTCGCTGCGATCACGCATCCAAGAGCTGGAGAGCGAGCTGGCCACGCTCAGAGACCAGCTGGCGAGCGCAGAGGCCAAGCCGACGTCGGAGTGGAAGTGGCCCCTCCAGACAGAAGAGTACGAGCGGTACAGCCGACAGCTCGTGGTACCGGGGATCGGCGTGGAAGGTGGGTAGCGCGGAGCTCCCGAACGGCATGCGCAACCCGGCCGGACCGGACGGGGCTGATGAACATGTTGCGACCCAGGCCAGCTCGCGCTGAAATCCTCGTCCGTCCTGATCGTCGGCGCAGGCGGGCTGGGATGTCCGGCCGCGGCCTACCTTGCAGGCGCGGGAGTCGGCCGCGTCGGCATCGTCGATGGCGACGTGGTCGAGGTGTCGAATCTGCACCGGCAGATCGGCCACTCGACAGGGACGGTGGGCGCGCTCAAGGTGCACAGCCTGGGCGCGTACCTGGCTGGCGTGAACCCGCTCGTGAAGTATGAGCCGCACGGGTTCTTCCTCACGGCCGAGAACGCGGGCCGGGTCGTGAGCGGGTACGACATCGTCCTGGACTGCACCGACCGGCCTGCGACTCGGTACCTGGTCTCGGACGCGGCGGTGGCCTGCGGCAAGCCGGTGCTGTCGGCGGCGGCGCTCCGGACCGAGGGCCAGCTTCTGGTGCTCAACTGGCCGGCCGGGGTCGGGCCGTGCTACCGGTGCGTCTTCCCGCGGCCGCCGCCGGCCGATACGGTGGTGGGGTGCGGCGAGGGCGGGGTGCTCGGGCCCACGGTCGGCCTCATGGGCGTGCTGCAGGCGCACGAGGCGCTCGGTATCCTCCTCAACTGGAGGCAGCAGGGGGCGCCGGAGATGCAGATGTTTTCGCCCCGACAAGGTTCGTATATGAGGAGCATAAAGATGCGGGGCCGCCAGGCCGGGTGCCTCGCCTGCTCAGCCCCGCCACGGGGGCTGGAACTGGGCTACGAGGCGTTCTGTGGAGCGATCAAGTCAGATGAAGGGCTCGGCGAATCAGAAGAAGAAAAAGAAACCGAAGAAAAAGAAGGAGGAGGAGGAGAAGAAGAAGAAGCAGAAAAAGGCGTGTCGGCGCGCGAGTACGCTCGGGTCCGGGCGGACGGGGTGGATCACGTCCTGCTGGATGTGAGGGACCCGGCCCACTTTGCGGTCATGCGCCTGCCGGGGGCGATCAACGTGGCCGCCTCAAAGATCATGCAGAGCGGCGGGAACTGGGAGGGCGGCGGCCATGAGGAGCCCGTGTTGGGATTGAGGGATCACGTCCCAGTGTACGTGATCTGCCGGCTCGGAAACGACTCGCGGAAGGTGACCAGGATGCTGGTCTCTCGGGCGGGCGGCCGGCAGGTGATCAGAGACGTGCGGGGCGGGCTGCGGGCGTGGAAGGATGAGGTGGACGAGAGCCTGCCGTTTGTGTGAGGTGGTGGTGGTGGTGGTGGCCCTCGTTGTATACGACCATGATGCGATCTCCACACGCAGTCACGTATCCTGAGACCGCGAGCTCCGCTCTGCATGGAACAGGCCCAGGCCCTCCTCTGGCCAGCTTCTCCGCGCTGCATGAGCGCAGAGGGGGGGAAGCGGTGATGGTGAGATCCCAATGAGCAGCCAGCTCACGGCCGCCGGGATGGGCAATCGCAAGGTCATCTCGAGACTGAGGGTCGTCGACTCGAGATTGCCACTACAGCGAATCATGGGGTCTTGCCGAGTCCAGAGGATATATGGATCAAGAGACGGAAAGAAGGGCGAGTCCAAGGAATGTATCGATCACAGACAGGAAAGGGGGCAAGTCCAAAGGATATATCAATTACAGAGACCGAAGAAGGAGAGAGTCGATACTCGACATGGTAAGAGATAATAGTGGATGCGGGTGGGTGTGCAAGCCGGCATGATTACCGACTGACCGAATACCGAGAGCAGGTATATGTCATGGCAGCACATGTGCCTACTATATACTGACTTGGCAGCTGTCGGCATCAATCTCATAACAGCCTCGGACATGATGTTCATTATCATTTCATACACCGCAGTCTAGCTACCTACCTCACAATTCGCGTACGATACGCTCCCTGTGATTTCCGGTCGCGACGACAGGGTATACAGCAGCACTGGCAGTCTGTGCAAGTTTACCGTAGTTCATGTTGGGCATGCGTCGGACCACCTCAAATTGGCGGTGGTGGTAACTCCAGACCCGGGTGGACTTTGCTCAGGAAGCACGGGCGCAATCAATCAGGTCGGCACCATTGCTCCGTCCGTGATACGGTATACATGAATCCAGCACAAGCACGTTCAGGCTGGCATCCGGGCGGCCGTCGTAATACGGTATACATATGCGTCGACGGCCAGGCCGGCATCATGACACCTGTTGGATAACGTGAGGTACACTAAATCTGTATGGCGTAGGCACACTCAGGCCGGGCGGCGATTCAGATTGGAAGGGGCCCGATGGACCCGGCATCATGGCACGGCACCATGCCAGATTGATGAAAGATAGACATAGTGACAGCGGACAACGGTGAGATTACACAGGACATGCGCGGCAATCCCGGCATCGAACCAACACACAGCGGCAAATTTACACGGCGTCGTCGGAGGGGATCGATCGGTGCTCGGACACGCGGCCGGATGAGCAGACCCGCCCTTCTTCCCCCATTCCGGCCCTTCCGCCTCCTCGCAAGACAGGCCCTCGTTTCCTTCAACTGGTCTCGTCTAGCCTGGTTCGGATCCTGGCATCGGCATCGTCTCGGCATGCACCACAACGGCAGCATTGGGATGATCAGACACATTCGGGTTGTTATTTCTTCACTCCGAGCGCACTGGCCCCGGCCGGCTTCACAGATAAGACTTTCTCTTCCTGTCGAAAGCGCGCTGGTCGCGAAGCCATTGTCGGTAACCGTGGACGCTCTGGATTCGCTCGCCGTAGAAGTCAGGGACCGGGTTCGAGGTGGACGAGGACGAAGGGTCGACGCGGTGACGCTTGACGCGGGCAAAGAAGCCTGTTTCTTTCTGTGCGGGGCCAGGGTCAGTCGGCGGCGATGCGAGGGGGTTGAGCAGTGGTGAACAGAGACAGGGGAGGGGAAACGGGAGAGGAAGGGGAAGAAGGGGGAAAAGGGAGAGGAAAGGGGAGTTGACCAGGGGAATGAGGATGGAGGAGAGGGGAAGCGGATTGGGGAAATGAGAGATAGGAGGGACTAAAGGGGAGGCGAGGGCGGCGACGTACGGCCATGATCTGATCTCGTATCGGGCCGCCCCCGTGGATCATGTTGAACAGGACGGTCCCAAGGGCCGGCCCGCCAAGCCAGCCGAGCGCGCCCGAGGCCAGGGCGACGAGTCCCATGCCGAACATGGGGTCGAGCGGGACGACGGCGACGACGGGGTCGGCGGCGCCCGAGGCCACGGCGCCGAGCCCCGTGGCGGTCCCGGTGGCCAGGCCGGCGGCGCTGAAGGCGAGCTGGTAGCGGCGGCGGATCGTGCGCAGTCGGAAGAAGCCGTTCCACAGGATACTGGTAGTTCTTCTGCCACCAATTGAGGATGTCCAGTTAGCTGACAAGAAACATTTAACCATAAAAT
>JAOYNC020027939.1:0-14139 GCA_025802115.2 Bertia moriformis
TCGACCTACTTCACATAGATGGTCTGCATACCTACGCTTCAGTACGTCACGATTTCGATTTATGGTTTTCCGCTGTTAGGCCGGGTGGCATAGTCCTCCTTCATGACATCTGTGCGCGGCATGCGGACTTTGGCGTTTGGAGACTTTGGGAAGAGCTGAAACAAACAGGACGTTGCTTTTCTTTCACACATAGCTGGGGGTTGGGCGTTTTACAAAAACCTGGCAGTAGTTCCGAGTTCGAAAATAGAATGCTTGCCGCCCTTTTCTCTAAAGAGGATGTTGTCAAAGACCACATCCGGCATTTCTACTCTCTTTGTTCTGTAAATCTCGAACATAACCATTTTCGAAGTAAGGCTTCTGCACAGGACGCTCGGCAGAAACTTGTTCAGGTCTATCCAGCCTCGGAGAGCGGATATTCCGGAAAGTTGGTCTATGAGACGTTTCTAAGGCCGAAAGTCTGGGATCACGCCCATGTAGAGTTAGTAACCGGAAGTCCAGGCGGGTCACTACGTCTAGATCTTATGGAAGAGTCTGGAGTAATCGACATTGCAGGTATTTCAGTTAGAAAGGCTACTACGCATGAGCCTATTATGACCCTCTCGGGTGCTCGAGATCTGCAAGCCTTGGTAATTGGCGGGACTATGGTGGCGTTGCATAATCCCGTTAGTTCGGAGTTTAGACGCTTTATGAGTACGGGCAACGACCCTCAATTACATCTATCTTTGGATAAGCAATTAACTGATCAACCATTAACAGTAGATGTTTGGGCCCGCGTTGATACCGACATGACTGTGCTGTTACCGATGCTCCAGCACGAAACCACCAACGATCTTAGCCGATCAGGAGGAGGCCGATTGGAGGATTTGGCTGAAAACAAGCGTCTCGAGGATCAGATCGTCATTCTCCAAAGCCAGCTTAGCGCGCTGGAGGATAATCTTGGAAAGCTCAGGTCCGAACGCGATTCGCTCAACTCGGTTTACCGGCAAACGCAGGGTGAACTTTATGTCTCCAAGAAGGACCTTTCAGAAGCTGGTCGGATTAAAGAGGAGTTGCAGTCAAAATTCGCTAAAGCGGAGGACTCCAATCATGCTTTAACGCTCGCCCTTTCATCTGCAAGCGGTACGACTGATGAACTGCGAAGCGAACTGGTCCTTGTAAGAGACCAACTCAGTAGATGCGGTATAGATTTCAGTGCATTACAAACAACTCTTCAAGGTATTCTCGCCTCTCGATCGTGGAGAATAACGGCACCCTTGAGAACATTTTTTGAGGGGCGGCGCATGAATCGGGTTTCGGGGCACGAGATCGACTAATGAATCGAGATCCAGGACTCGCTCAGACGTCAACGAAATTGCTTTCAATGAACCGAGAGGCACTAAGCTAGTGCGTCACAGGGCTGCCAGGCAGGAATCTGTTTATTACCAGCATTCAGCATCTGTACCGCTGGCATCAAAGATCTCCTACTATGTTCGTCGGCGGATGTTCGAGATCTTCATGGAAAGGTTCAAACCCGGTCCACAAACGACCATACTTGACATAGGCGTAACCAGTAACGACTCATACTCCGAATCTAACTACTTTGAAAAGCTCTATCCATATCCAAGCCAGATTACCTGTGTCGGGACCGAGGATGGGTCTCACCTTATGGAAGCCTATCCAGGCCTCCGATACCTAAAGGTTGTCTCGGGAGAACCGCTTCCGTTTGATTCAGGCCAGTTCGACATTGTTTTTAGTAATGCCACTATCGAACACGTTGGCAGTAGGGGGGCGCAGGCCTTCTTTGTCGCTGAGCTTTGCCGAGTAAGTCAAGCATATTTCATCACTACTCCAAGTCGATGGTTTCCGATTGAACACCACACTGGGCTGCCTTTTGTTCACTTCTTACCTGCTGAAATCTTTCGCAAGATAATCAAGAACACTCGTTACCACTACTGGTCCACAGAGACTACTCTCAATATTTTAACGGCTAAAGAGCTCAAGAAGCTGTTCCCGGAAGGAAAGCAACCCACAGTGAAGTCGATCAGATTTCTCGGAATGGAGTCAAACCTGATTGCGTACGGAGAGAATTACGATTAGTTTTATCCCGGCCTGTAAGGCTAATTCATTGCATCGCCGACTACATCGCCTACCACTGCAAGGCCGACCTCTTTGAACGGGCTTGCCAAGTTCTTTAGCAGGCCGGTATTTAAGGCGGCCCTCTTTTACTTTGCTCTTTTAAATCTACTGTTCTTCCCGGCATTATGGCGTGACCGAAACCTGATGGCAAGTGCGTCAGACACTCCGACAATCCTGCCAGGGGGTGCCTATCAATCGCATGTTCCACGAACGTTCTACCGGATGAGAGATCGTGCACCGGCTTGGCAGTTCGAGCCAGGTCTTGCGGTAACTCACAACATGATTTACGAAGACCATGAACTGCCGTGGTGGAATCCATACCAAGGCTTTGGAGCTCCTTGGGCGGCTGGCATGATCCAGCAACCTTTCTATCCCTTAACTGCCTTGGCCGCTCTTCATCCTAGTCCGACAATGCTCACCTGGTTTGCAGTGATTCGCTTATTCATTGCTGGTTTATTAACTTACGCGTTCTTGCGATACTTCCTAAGGTTCTTGCCTAGTTTGCTCGGCGGTATGGCGTTTATGTTGAGCGGATATTTCATCATAAACATAAATCTCGACAACATCAGCACGGACATTTTAGTCCCACTCGCGATGATCGGAGCGGAGGAACTCTTTAGATCAGATACCAAACGGTCGTTCCTCATCGGGGTAGCCTCAGTGTGGCTGGTACTAATTTCTGGAATGCCAGAATCAGCCGTTGTCATTCTCAGTTATGCATATTGCTTTTCAACGTACCGCATTTTCACCTCAGGTGCATCCGGCAAGCAACATTACTGGAGCTTAATAAGGCGAGTTCTAGTGTGCAACATTTTGGGTTTCGCACTCAGCGCTTTTTTGCTAATACCAATGGTAGAGTTTCTCCTCAATGGGGTAGATACGCATCGAGGTGCACTCCAAGGTCTGGTCTCACTGAAGCTTGATAAGACAATCCTCATCTACATGCTTCCTCTGGTGGCAGGGACATTGGATTCAGCACGATTCTTCGCGACGCATTCTCTCATTTTTGGCTATTTCGGAGTAGGGTGCTGTGTGACCGCCCTAAGCGGTATTCTAGCTGCCTTTCGCTCGGTGAGAAGAGAAGAATCCAGAGTCTTGATCTTCTTCGCCGCTGCCCTCATACTTTCGTTTGCTAAGATCTTCGGATTTCCGCCACTACAAGGGCTTGGGCACTTACCTATCCTGCAACTTGTTAATTTTCCGCAGTATTTACAACCGGTAAATGCATTGTCCGTAGCTGCTTTGACCGCTTTCGCGACGGATCGAATTTTTCGACGGCAGATTGGTCGAGAACTACTTTTCGCTTTAGTCTTAGTCGTCACCGTAGGTGCAATTTGTGTTTCTCTTTATACACCTCCACCGGAAAAGACTGCCGACCCGAATAATCTGTTCTCTTACAGCGTGATCCTTGGCGCTCTAATTGCTGGGAGCATGTTGCTCATTGCCCTCGCCTGCTTACGGCTAACTCCTAATAGCGGAACTTACACCGAGTCACGTCTGCTTGCGATTATCGTGGCTAGTCTTATAACAACGGAGTTGAGTTTCAATTATGTATACCCCATCTTCCGCCGCTATCAAGATTTACCGTCGGTGGCGGCGAACCCCTATGCTGGCGCTCCCTATCTGACATTTATAAAACAGCAGAGGATAGGACTGAGCCGAGTCTTTGGAAGACAAGAACTCTATCCGGATTGGGCCGGAGCGTTCAAACTATTCGACTCTCGATTCATCTCAGCCATCTCGCCAGGAAGACTGTTTAGATTCGGACGCGCTTTTTTCAACACTAATCAAACAATTGGGTCGGGAGAACTGGTTGACCGCTTCACAGGGGAAGGACTACCATATTCTTTCGCTACAGCCCATGAACAAAGGTTTCTGCAGCTGAGTTCAACGCGATTTCTAGTCACCCCTTATCCACTTTCGTCTCTTCAGCCCAATCCTCTCATCGAGCAGGTTTTGGAACAGAATAGTCTGTTGGCTGGGAAAGAACCGACGCGATTGAATGAGACGCAATTCACCATTGATGGTGAAGCACGACATGTTCTCTTTGAGCATCCTCCCATGGCCGGAGTACACCTGAATGTAAATGTTCCGCCAGACGCACCCATTCTCCGGTTCAGTCCCGCAATTCATCCCGGACTATTTGGTTCCAGTTGTGGCGATGGAGTTCATTTTGTCTTACAACTGTCAGTCAGAGGCGGGGAAACACAACTGCTTTACTCTCGATACCTAGATTCCAAGCACAATGTCTCTGAAAGGCACTGGCTTAACGAAAGCGTCGATTTGAGTTCCTATGCGGGCCAGAGAATTACCCTGCTCTTTTCTACGGACGGGGGACCAAAGCAAGACGTTGCTTGTGACTGGGCCGGATGGGGAGGGTTGTCCTTTGGAAAGAGCAACTACGGTATTGAAGACACTCCCAACCTCCGATTGGCCTATGATGGCGAAGCCAAAGTGTACGAATTTAGCTCCCCGTTACCTCGGGCTACACTCTATCAACACATTACATTGGTGGAAACTGAAACAGAAGCATTGAAGACGATCGCCGATACAAACGAAGACGTAAGCCGGGAGATTGTAGTTGTGAAGTCACACGTGACTCCCTTTGAGGTGAGCCTCCTCCGATCTTTGAGGAAGTCACCCAAGGTGCAATACTCGTCGTGCGATATCCAGCTTTACAGGAATGAGAAGGTCGTCATCCACACCCACTCTCAAAACGACGGAATGCTCATGTTGACAGATACTTTCTTTCCTGGATGGCATGTGTATGTGGACAATCAAAGACGAACAATTCTTCAAGCCGATTTTATGTTCCGGGGTGTGGCGGTGGAGAAAGGTTCACACCTTGTGGAATTTCGCTACGAGGACTCTTCTATCATGTTGGGCAGTTCAGTTTCCATACTGGCAGTTGTCTTAGGCAGTGCCCTACTATATAAAAAGTCCTCAAATGACGATTAAAGCGGGAAGTGTTCCCGGGTTTGGCGATGAGAAGTAAGATTTTATCTTCTAAGAAGAAGATAGAGAGGCGAAAGCAAGCTGGTGTCCACTGCTTTTCTTCCTACGCGGAAAGATCGTGAACCATTAAGGTTCGCTGGCAAGAAGGTGCTCGTGACAGGTGGTTCGAGTGGAATCGGAAAGCAGTTGGCTGCAGATTTCTTAAAGTGCGGCGCTCACGTCACGATTATCTCGAACGATGCCACGAAGCTCGAGAAAGCCCGCGTCGATCTCATGCGTTTTGGTTCACCTATTTTTGTCAAGGCTTGCGACGTTTCTTCACCTGATCAAGTTCGCGATATTTCTTCTTATTATACTAAGACCTTTGGATCACCGGACATATTAATTAACAATGCTGGCTTTGCCATTTATCGACTCTTCCAACAAATGTCGTTCGATGAAATTTCTGGGTTGATTGGAGTCAACCTACTTGGGTCCTGCCTAGTTACAAGGGCATTTCTACCTGCCATGGTTGCTGCAAATCGCGGAAATATAGTGATAATGGCCTCCATAGCAGGACGGCTAGTTATGACTCCATGTGGACTCTACAGTGCTGCTAAGCATGGCTTGGTCGCTTGGGCACGAACTCTACAATTGGAACTAAGTCATACAAAGTTACGAGTCAATGTCATTTGTCCAGGACGAGTTGAAACGGACTTCTTTTCGCACGAATCATTCGTGAAACGGGCACCCAGGAGGGAGACTAAACACACCATTCCTATTGAGTCAGTTTCGAAGGCCGTTATGAACTCGATCGACTCGAATCGCTTTATTACTTATGTACCTAGCAGCTATCGCCTCCTGGTTTGGCTGAGTAATGTACTTCCTTTTCCATTTGAAACCCTTTTGAACTACCTCATGCGATCACGACTTAGGTCGCTTAGGGAAGCCGAGGAGGGTACGATTCCGTGAATATCTGTAGGATATGCGATAGCTCGCAAGTAAGATCTTATTGCAAGAAGGATCGGGCATCTTATTATCGTTGTCTCAGTTGTGGCGTCCTCTTTCAGTCACCCATTCCGCAAGCTTCCGAAATGATTTCCTATGCTGACACCGAATACGAGGCAGGCCTTTATCGCCAATACGTCGAAGCACGTGACATGAAGATGGACCATTTCAGATCACGGCTAAGGCTATTAGCTCCTTGTTTACGAGTAGGTAAGTTACTTGATGTCGGCTGTTCATGTGGATATTTCATGGAAGTAGGATTCGAAGAAGGATTTGACGTACACGGCCTGGAGTTTTCGAGGGAAGCGATTGCTTACGCCAGACCATTCATTCAATCTCGGATTACGCGCGCTAGCATCGAAGCTCTTGAAGGATCGGACGAATATGACCTGATAACAGCCTTCGACTTGATTGAACATGTCGCACGACCTCTAGAGTTTCTAAGCAAAGCGCGGCAACTCTTGAAGCCAGGCGGGATCTTAGTAATAAGTACTCCTGACGCTGACCATTTTCTTCGGCACGTCATGGGCTCGCACTGGCCTATGTTACAGCCCATGCAGCATCTAGCGATTTTTGGTCGGCGTGCTATGGCGACTGCTTTGCAGCGAGCGGGCTTCGAACAAATAACATTTCAACCAGCGACTAAGACTCTGACCTTTGAGTATTTAATAGATCAGCTGCGGACGCTTACGCCTGCGCTACACCTTATCTTAGGTACGATCGGTAAAGGGTTGCCGAAGAGCTTTATGAAGAAGTATAGACATATTAACATTGGTGAGTTTTTGGTCATAGCTAAGCGGAATGAGGAGCCTAAGGGCTCTTCATGACTTCTACCCAGAAAGCTTTCAAGATCGAAGCGGCTACGGGCAGACTTCAGCGCGAATGTCCGCTCTGTGGTTCGGCTCTGCTGGATTATGAGTTCATAGTAGATAACTGTCCGATGTGCTGTTGCCGCGGTTGCTCGTTAATGTTCCTAAATCCGCAACCTGAGAGCGTTCGTGAATCGCAAGATGACAATCCGGAACAGGATCCGCTGAATGTTTACCACGTCCAAGAGACCAATGCGGCAACACGGATTCGGTCCTTCGCTTCTTATGTCGGAGGAATAAAAGGGCGACTTCTTATAATCGGCGCCGATAAGTTTCTGAAGAATGAAGCTGCTTTGGCTGGGTTCGATGTGACCGCTTGGTCACTTTCCGACTTTGAGGAAAACCGACGTGCCAAAGCAGTGGGGCAAGTGTTTGATGGATGCATTCTCTTCTGCTCTCTTGAAAGGAGTAGCGATCCGTCGGCCAATTTAGCGGCTTTGCAAGCAATGCTGGTTCCTGGCGGGGCTTTGATGGTGCTAACGCCAACCGTTGATAGTCGGACTGCCAGAATGTTTGGCTCCAGTTGGTGGGAGTTTAACAGATATAATCGCTATTACTTTACGGTCGATACACTGCAGTCGTTGCTTATAAGAAACGGTTTCACTGACCCAGTTGTATTACATGATCATTCTGTAGTCTCCCTGCAACATATGAAGCAAAAGTTGGCATTATCGCCGCTTAAACTTCGATATAAGCTACTTGGGCTCCTAATTTCTATGAGCCCAAAGTCTGTCAGGAACCGGACTTTCCGATTCCTCCATAGCAGAATGATTGTAATAGTTCGATCAAGAATCAGCAAGCGCGCACCAAAAGTGTCTGTTATTGTTCCGGTCTATAACGAGAGTGCTACGTTTCCTGTGTTGATC
This sequence comes from Bertia moriformis, assembly GCA_025802115.2. Taxonomy (NCBI): domain Eukaryota; kingdom Fungi; phylum Ascomycota; class Sordariomycetes; order Coronophorales; family Bertiaceae; genus Bertia; species Bertia moriformis. The sequence continues at coordinate 7,793 of JAOYNC020027939.1, forward strand.
AAAGCTCTGTTAGAAAAAAGGATCGACGGAGTGGAGATCGAAACCATCTTAGTCGAGAGCAACTCTACAGATGGCTCCAGGGAACTGGTTCGAAATTATGAAAAACATCCCGGAGTACGAGTTATTTTAGAAGACCGCCCTGCTGGAAAAGGACATGCCGTTAGAACAGGGCTAGCCGCTGCTTCAGGAGATGTCCTACTGATTCAAGACGCCGATCTCGAATATGACTTAGAGGATTACAGCAGTCTTCTTCAGCCAATTCTCGATCACAGGTGCAATTTCGTGATCGGCTCTCGGCACGCGCACAACACTCGCATCTGGAAAATTCGCCAGTTCAACGATGCGGCGGGACTTGCGGCCATTTTTAATTTTGGGCATATTGTATTTCTCACTTTGTTCAACCTGTTTTATCAACAAAGGTTAAGTGACCCTTTTAGCATGTTCAAGGTATTTCGGCGTGATTGTCTCTATGGTTTGACTTTCGAGTGCGATCGGTTCGACTTTGACTTTGAGCTTGTTATTAAGCTGCTGAGGAAGGGCTACCGAGTGCTTGAAGTACCCGTTAATTACCGAGCGCGCTCGTTTACGGAAGGGAAGAAAGTTACAGTGTTTAGAGACCCGCTGACTTGGCTGCGTGCCCTCGTTAAGTATCGAAATAGTCCTTTATACCCGAAGGGCATTTCGGCGGACTAGTATTGTAGGACACTTCTCTGGTCCTGTATTCTCACTGGCTCATAAGAGTGTCTGGTGAGGTACGCACTGTTCTACTTTGTGGTAGGGAAGGCTCAGCTAAATACAATTTCGACTTCGCCGTTGGTCTTGGACTACTCGAATTTACATCAATGAGGATGAGGATTCTGCGAAGCGCTCGGTTGTTGTTTGGTGAGCTTCACTTCTCATGAGGTTTTATAAACAAATATGGAATATGCTTGGAATCTCCAGACGGCCGCTCGACTTTATCTTCGCCTACTCCGGCGCTGTTTAGTTCGCGATCTTTTTCATGACAAGCGCTACGACGGAGACGTTACCCTTCCATTACCGTATTCGGCAGATTTAAGATTTCAGGGCCGTGATTGGCCCACTGAAGCCGAAACCATGGTGGGATGGGTTCGTCTTGAGAGTCTCGAGGAGTGTTGTCTTACTGCTCTTAGCGACTCTATACCCGGGGATTTCGTCGAGACCGGCGTGTGGAGAGGCGGATGCAGCATACTCATGCGTGCGGTTCTAAATGCGTTTTCGGTGACCGAACGGGCATCCTGGGTATTCGACTCTTTTGAAGGCCTTCCCAAGCCCGACACGACTATCTATCCTCACGATGAGGGCGATATCAATTGGACAGTCAACCCGTATCTAGGCGTTAGTCTTGAACAAGTGAAGGCGAACTTTGCTCGCTATGAATTATTAGATGAGCGTGTCCATTTTGTGCAAGGCTGGTTCAGGGATAGCATTCCAACAGCAAAGGTGAAATTGATTGCAGTCTTACGCCTTGATGGAGATATGTACGAATCAACTTGGCTCGTACTTGATCACTTATATCCTAAGCTTTCACCTGGCGGGTTCGTCATTGTGGATGACTATGGCGCCTTACACAACTGTCAAGCTGCTGTCGATGAGTATCGCGCTAAGCACGCCATTACGTCTCCTTTAGTAAGAATCGACTGGACTGGGGTATTTTGGAGGAAAGAGGTGGGCCAGTGAACGCTTGTCTTGTTCGCATAAGGACAAAGACGCTTGATGCAGAATGTAGAGGTGATGTTTACAAGTAGCTCCCAATCCCTTGGTGAAGTCAGTTGAAAGCCTTCGTTACCGGAGCCGCAGGATTTGTGGGGAGCAATCTCTGCGATGCTCTGTTAGAAGAGGGCCACGAGGTCACTGGATGGGATAACATGTCGACGGGCCGCGCCGAATTCGTAGTTAATGCAGCGCGAAACCCTCTGTTCCAGCTGATCGTCGGCGATAACCTGGATTTCGCCAGCCTGTCTCGAGCGATGCGAGGTTGTGATACGGTGTTCCACCTAGCTGCGAACGCTGACGTACGCTTTGGGTTAGAGCACCCCAGCAAAGACTTCGAGCAGAACACAAGAGCCACGTTCCAGGTATTGGAATCGGTGAGACATTGTGGGATTAAGAAGATTTTGTTTTCGTCAACGGGCTCAGTTTATGGAGAGACCGTAGTAATCCCGACTCCAGAAGACGCTCCATTTCCAATACAAACGTCCCTCTACGGGGCATCAAAGATCGCTGGAGAGGCTTTGATTGAGGCGTACTGTGAGGGTTACCAACTGGAGGGTTACATCTTCCGGTTTGTTTCGCTTATGGGGCCAAGGTACACCCATGGACACGTTATTGATTTTTACCGGCAATTGCGAGAACACCCTAACTGCTTAACGGCTCTCGGCAACGGTCGACAACGAAAATCGTATTTGCATATCAGTGATTGTGTAAGCGCGATGTTGAAAGTTCTAGAGGCCAAGACGGCGGTCAACACGAAACATAGGGTTTCAATCTACAATCTTGGAACCACTGAATATTGTGAAGTTCGCGAATCAATCCGATGGATTTGCGATGCGCTTAGTCTGGAGCCCAAGCTAGAGTTCGCGGGCGGGGACCGTGGCTGGATCGGCGATAACCCGTTTATTTTTCTCGACACAACGAAAGTACAAGAAGTTGGATGGAAACCGCGCTTCACCATTAAAGAAAGTATTGTCGATACGGTGAGGTGGCTGCAGAACAATCAGTGGGTGCTCGAACGGCGATGAATGTCACAGTAGCCGGGCTCTGGCATTTGGGGTGCGTTACGAGTGTATGCTGCGCACGCTACTTCAATGTTGTAGGTGTTGACGACGATATTGATCTTATCCAGCAACTTAACCGAGGTAATGCTCCTGTATTTGAGCCTAGTTTGAACGAGCTTTTAGGCGATAGGATTGCCACGGGCCGTCTAAGGTTTACGGACGATTATGCCTACGCTTGCGCTGAGGCCGATGTACTTTGGGTTACGTACGACACTCCGGTTAACGATCAGGACCAGGGGGACGTAGACGTTGTGCTGAGTCACATCCGACGTTGTGTTGCCAAACTGCCCTCACATGCGGGCGTTCTGATTTCATCTCAGTTGCCTGTTGGAAGTTGCCGCCGCCTGGAAGCCGAGTTTCCTGGTGTGTCTTTCGCGTACTCCCCTGAGAATCTTCAGCTCGGCAAAGCTATTGCCTCATTTGAAACAGCGGCCCGGATCGTAGTCGGTTGTCGTGACGGCTCGAAGAAAGGGCTGCTATGTGACTTACTTACTCCCTTTTGCCAAGAAATTATGTGGATGTGTACCGAGTCAGCTGAGATGGTGAAGCATGGCTTGAACGCTTTCTTGGGCTTGTCCATCACTTATATCAACGAGATTGCGGCACTTTGTGAGAAGACTGGGGCTGACGCCCAGGAGGTCTCCCTGGGTCTCAAAAGCGATGTGAGAATCGGACCTAAAGCGTACTTGACGGCAGGCTCAGCTTTTGCCGGTGGAACCCTGGCACGAGATATCGTAAGTATGTTGCAGCTGTCTGACCGAGAAGGTGTGCGTCTCGATGTCATAGCAGCCATCAAGAGCAGCAACGATTGGCACAGAGGGTGGGCTCTTCGTAAACTGCAGCAGCGCCTCGGAAATCTTGCTGGCCAGCAAATTGGAATACTTGGTTTGACCTACAAGGCAGGGACTAACACGCTTCGCCGGAGTTCAGCACTTGAACTCGCACATTCTTTGTTTGAATGCAGCGCGTCCGTTAAGGCGTTCGATCCGGCAATTTCGCACTTAGATGATCAAATGATTCAAATCGTAGACGGAGTTAGCAACGCTGTTGAGGGTTCAGATGCGGTTGTAATCTGTACGGACTGGCCCGTCTTTCGAAGTGTTGATTGGGTAAGGATGCTATCGACTATGAATCGTCCGCTCGTGATTGACGCGAATCGGTTTCTTGAGAAAGAGATGACGGGCACTCAAGTTGAGTATTTGTCGGTAGGAAGAGTATGAATTTACAGGGCCAGACCGCGCTTATCACTGGTGCGAGCCAAGGTCTAGGGAAGGAAATAGCCCGGCACTTTCTTGCGGAAGGTGCAAAGATCGCCATCTGTGCTCGAGACTCTGATGCCCTAGAAGCAACTCGAAGCGAGTTAGCTAGCCTTGGCCACCCAGTGTGGGCGCAGCCTTGTGACGTTTCTTCAGAAAGCGAGGTAAAAGCATTCGTCAGATTCGCCGAAAATAAGCTTGGTGCCTTGAATATCTTAGTTGCCAACGCTGGAGTCTACGGACCAAAGGGCAACAGTGAAGCGGTTGACTGGACGGAGTGGACACGCACAATCGAGATAAATCTTTACGGTGTTATTTTGCCCTGTAGAGCACTGATTCCGTCTTTCAAGCAAGCGGGTAGGGGCAAAATCATTGTTCTCTCAGGTGGCGGGGCGACAGGACCACTGCCTCTAATCAGTGCTTATGCTGCGTCCAAGGCGGCTGTTGTGCGTTTGACAGAAACTTTAGCGGAAGAGCTTCGAGATTACGGAATAGATGTTAATGCAATAGCGCCAGGTGCCCTTAACACGAGACTTTTGGAGGAGGCGATTGCGGCGGGGCCTCAGAAGGTTGGCGATGCCTTCTATCAGCGGGCACTGAAACAGCGCGATTCCGGAGGGGTGCCGTTAGAGAAAGGCGCAAGTTTAGCGGTTTACCTCGCGTCTGAAGACAGCAAGGGGATCACGGGTAAGTTGATCAGTGCTCAATGGGATCCTTGGCAAAGTTTGCATGAACACCGAGCCGATTTGGAAAGCGATATTTACACCCTGCGTCGAATCGTTCCGGAAGATCGTGGAAAGAACTGGTAACGCCGATGTCCTTTCCGAGGTTTGCAATCATCGGTTGCGGCTTAATTGGGCAAAAGCGGTCGGCGACTCTCCCGATCAACTCATTACGTATAGCTTGTGACATTCAAGCTTCACGAGCTGAAACTCTAGCGCACGCTAACGGATGCCGAGCCGTATCGCGAATAGAGGACGCATTAACAGATGAGGTTGACGCTGTGATTGTGGCTACTCTCAACTCATCGCTAGCTCCCATCGCCGAGCGCGCGTTGCAGGCGAGTAAACACGTCCTCATCGAGAAGCCGGCCGGCATCTCTTCACGTGAGATTGAGAAGCTGGAAGAACTAGCGATTCAGTCGGGAGCAATCGTGCGGGTTGGCTACAATCACCGTTATCATCCAGCCTTCCAGAAAGCTGCACAGATTCTCGAAGAGGGATCTCTAGGGCCACTGATGTTTGTCCGAGGACGATATGGACATGGCGGACGCCAAGGATACGATCGGGAATGGCGCGCCGATCCTGAACTGTCTGGAGGTGGTGAATTAATCGACCAAGGTGTACACCTCATCGACTTGGCAAGTTGGTTCTTAGGAGACTTTACCGTCGTCAACGGTCACACTAACACCTACTTCTGGGACATGCCGGTCGACGACAATGCCTTCCTTGACTTACAAAATGCGGTTGGGGCAACAGCCTGGCTTCATGTGAGTTGCACTGAATGGAAGAATCTGTTCTCATTTGAGATCTACGGCCGTCACGGCAAGTTGCACATCCAGGGTTTGGGCGGAAGCTACGGAGTAGAGCAGTTAGCTCATTACCGAATGCTTCCCGCGATGGGCCCGCCCGACACGACTATTTACGAATATCCAGGTGCCGACAAATCCTGGCAGTTGGAAATGGACGAGTTTATAAAGGACATCGTAGAGGGACGATCGCCACAACCAGGGTTGCGTCAGGCCCGGAGGGTCTTGGAGATCGTAGAAAAAGTTTACAGCCGATGATTATTACTCGCTCACCGTTACGAATAACGCTGGGGGGTGGAGGCACGGACTTACCCTCGTACTTTCGTGAACATGAGGGGTTTGTTATCTCAGCTGCTATCGACAAGTACGTCTACATCACATTGCACGAGACATTTGTCGCCGACCTCATCATAAAGTACTCAAAGTTAGAACGGGTGACGCGTCTGGAGGAAGTAGAACACCCGATCATTCGAGAGGCGCTGGAATTGGTAGGGATAACCCCAAGCTATCTAGAGTTGGCTTCGATGGCCGATATTCCGTCCGGTACAGGACTTGGTTCTTCGGGCAGCTTTACGACATCTTTGTTGAAAGCACTTCATGCTCACAGGCGAAACCTAGTGCATCCTCATGAATTAGCGGAGCAGGCATGCCATATCGAAATCGATAGACTAGGTGAGCCGATTGGGAAACAAGATCAATACATAGCAGCCTATGGAGGGCTGACATGCTTTCGATATAAGAAGGACGGAAGAGTAGAAGCCTATCCCC
>JAOYNC020028042.1:0-14128 GCA_025802115.2 Bertia moriformis
AGTACCATGAGCCGGCATGAGAAGCTTCCCTGGGCGCCATTTTGAGTCCTTGTAGTGTCGTATGGAGTAGGTGATGGACAAGACGGTTGAAGTGAATGGTTGAGAATGCTGTCAAGAGCGGGGGGAGCGGGGTTTCGTCATAGTGGAGCTATCGGGATGCCGAAGTCCATTCGGCATGCCGATCGAGCTAGTGAATTAAAGTATGAATTAGAATTAGATACTCTAATATGGTGGATAATTAGCTTGGCTTCTGGATAGATCTCGATTTTATGGGTGCACGGGCATGCATTATTGGGGGGTATTTCAGCCGTTTACCGATTGAACCTAGACTTGCTGGAATGATGACAAAACACCAAAATTGAAGCATAATCTCCTGTATCCCCAGAACAGCAGGATCTGTAAAAGGTAGCAGAGCATTTCATACTCCGTTCAGAGCACGGAGTACACGCAGGTACATATGTATTTATACTCTACTCCATAGCGTCGCGTGACCGCATTACGACGTGAAGTCGAGCATACAATGCTCTAGTCTAGCTTCATTGAGAAATACAGAATACTATCATACGTCTATTCTGTACTATCGCTTTTCTTTTCAATCTGCACTACATCCAATCGCAAAGTTGACGGTCAGATTCCAATGAAACCAATACGGGTTAGCGCATACCCGTGACGTGACGCGATCCGCCTTGTCAGACGCGACCAACCACCACCACCTTTGCCAGCCCTGCTCAATCCTGTCCGGATCCATTTTATATTGCTAGCGAGCGTTGAGTTTCTTTTGAATATACCACATCTCACCCGTACATACATAAAAACCCCCCACTGCGACGAATTGACGACACGATTGCCCAACGATTGCGCTCAAACAATTACAATGCTTCGAACCATGCCCCTCAAACGCAAAGCGTCATTCTCTACATTTCCCACACCTGATATGACGCCGGTCGTTGAAGGACCATCAGTGACAATGGACGACGCACCGCATATGAACAGCCGGACACGGAAGCGCTTTAGGGATGACCGCCCAGAAGAGAAGATAGTATATGGTAAGCTTGCGGATAAGAGTACCGAACAATTTCGTGGCGAAAGGTTAACGTGAATAGAAAACACCCTCCGATGGATCTACTCAGCCCAGCAGCGACAAGAGTCCGCTACTATGAATACCAATACCGAAGACGAGAACGAGAATTTGGATTCAGACCCGCTACCGACACCGGAAACGATTGATCCCCGGCAACAGACACTGCACAGGTTCTTTAAATCTACACCATCATCTGCCCCCTCGTCGCACACGACCCGACAATTGGCTGGCCCGATACAGACGAATGATGGATTCTTACAACCATACTCTGTGAATTCGCCGGTGTCAATGGGAAGCGATGATAATCGCAGTCCGAGTTCAAGGTTGATGGGGGTTGATATGGACATGGATGTGGATATGGATTCTGGGAGTGACCAGTCTCATGAGTCTAAGGGGGGTGTTGCAGGTTTTAGATGGATGTAGCAGATTGTCTGCTACGTTGTTATAAGTCCAGTTCTTTTTTTGCGGTCACGATTAACCTGGATGATTTTGGGCACGGTGCTTGGGAGTAAATACGGATGATTTAGTGGCCCATGGGTCGCATTATATTTCTTTTCTATAAATATGATAGAACATTTTGGATACTGTGATAACTGCATGCCATGCATCCCTTTTCCTTTCCTTTCTCTTGACAGTACTCCGTAGCAAACACGTTTGCCGCCTTGTAGCCTCAGGTATCACTCACGGATGTCATTCATTAACTCTACTTCGCTCCGAACAACCACCAACACCACAGTTCGTATAGATCCGCATACAACGTCCAGCCAAGAAGGAGCGGTGAAACAAAACATACTACAGTTCTCCAATTGACCACATTTCCTCGCTCGAGTATCGCAATCGCCGCTTCGGTTTATCACTGCACCGCCGCACCACGAGACCCCTCAACCGAACACTACCAATCACCTACCTGCGTTGGTTGGACCCGAGCGTTGGATTGAGTGTCGCGCCCGAAAAGACGAAACGAAAATAGATTCCACTGGCAGACACAATGGATACACAGCAAGCTGTTCAATATCTGGACTCGTTAATCGGTCAGACGTTACGAGTGCATACGACGGATACGCGCCTATTCGTGGGCACGTTCAAGTGCACAGATGCGGTACGTATATACCATCCTATAACTGACTACAACACTGCATGAAGAAAAAGCAAACCTAGAAAAGGAGCGTGCTGACTGTGATGTCTCGAATCTAGGCCCGCAATGTCATCCTCGCGACTACCTACGAATACCGCTACCCCTCTCCCTCCGCCGTCAAAGAAGTCGCTTCCGGCGCGAATGACCCAGAAAACAGAAACAGTGGGACAGGCGATTCGCAGAACGTTAAAGCAAATATGACTAGTCGACTGATCGGACTGGTGGTGATACCCGGGCAGCATATCACGCGGATCGAACTGGAAGAGACACCCGAGCAGGTAAAAGTACGAGAGGTGCTACAGAAGTCATAGTTGGTAGATGGATTGGATGTCGTTCATGGGGATGGTTACGAATGATGATTTCTGTTTCCATCTTTTTTCCTTTTCTCTTGTTCCGACTGGTTACGCATCAGAGCAGAATATTTGGCTTCTATCTGGTCTATGATCCCCGATTTTGGCAGCGTTTATCGCGTGGGCAGATAATGCGTGATGGATGGGAAAGCAAAATGGAATATGCATACCAGAGGAGATGCAGTTGACGATTTGCCCCTCATGTTGGGATCGGGATGAGTCTTACATATCGCCAAGATGCGGACAAGAAAAGCGTGGCCACGAGTGGTTAGGAGAAAAACCCGTTGGCGATGTGATGCATCGTCGGAGGTGTGGGAAGTTTACATGGACGGGTGATGTTCCTGCAGGGCTGCACTCTGGGTCACGGCCCTACCGGATGCGTAATGCCAATGTCCGCCGGCCAGAGTGGACAGTGTTCTGTGTGGTGGATGTGTGGTGGATGATGGCGGACATGATCATTCTGTCGCGTTTCTCGCTCTTCTTTTTTTTTTTTTTTTTTGCATTTCTGCCCTGTCGAGTCTGGCCCCGCCTTTTGACTCTTGTTTCCCCCCTAGTTCCCTGTTCTGCCAATGGTTGGTGGCGTTGGGAATGAGCTCAGGAACGGCCATTATACTCGATACAGGCACTATGTTGACCAGATCGGGCACCATCGGAGAAACAAAAGGACATAAGCTGACCGCCAGCTGCATTCGATACCACTCAAACGGAGGGAAATGGGTCTGCACGAGTATCTCTACCAACGAGAAGAGTAGATGCCGAGGCCCTGTCCTATGATGTCTTCAGCCAAGAGAGCCGTGCGGAGGGGCAGACAGCTCTGGATGCTGAATGTATTGTGGGGAAAAGTGATTGCGCATTGATGCCAGTATTAACAGGAACATTATCTTTGTCTAGACTATTCATTATTCACTTGTAGAGGGGTATATATAGACATAAATAAGGTCTGGATATCATCCATTAGGCACCAGTCGACATCATCGACTTGCCTCCCGGGCCGACGGTTTCTCCGCCTTGTCCCGATCGAGACCAAAAACGCCCGGCCAGAGGCACCGCTGTTTGTCCCGGAGAGACACCACTACGAAGTCCTCAATTAGACAGACCTCTCTCAACTTCATCTCAGCTTCATTTTGTCGATTTCTCATATCAGTGCATTCTTGTGCTGCTGTTACTCTCCCATCAGGTATGCTCTGTTTTTTCCTCTTCTCCGCCCCTTTGCCAGCTCTGGAGAAGAGACAGCAACCCCATAATGACGCATTGCCCACACCGTCTGCCATTTCTCTCCAACCCATTCATTCCTTTTTGCCCCCTCCTCTTCCTCCTCACCTCCACATTCCCATTGCTTCTCTCTCTTCCTGTCCGGGGCTTTAGCTTTTGATATTTTGACATCTCTCCGCGTCACCTGCCCAAAATACATCAACTGACCGTTTCCGTATCCTAGTACATACCAAAGCAGGCTGCGGTCGTTTCTTTTGACGAATCGGATCCTTTCCCTCTTCCTCCAGCTTCTCCTAGCTCCTCTTCTTCGTTCTCCCGTCGGTGATCCGGATAAAGGTAGCTTCTTCTTCTGCTGCTGCTACTATCGTTGCTGCTGCGTCTAGTTTGCTCTGCTGGCCGTGGTGCATTGTGGTTTGCTGTGCTGTGTTGTTGCTGTGCTGTGATGCCATTCGGTTGTCCATCGTAGCTTCACATTCGCTCCTTTTCGCCGTCCTGCTCTGCTGTTCTAGTCCTAACCCGGGGGAGAGCTCGTCTTCATTCCAGACCGTCCCGTCATAAAGCGCCATTGTTTGGCTCCGATCGGGTCTTCTTGCTTTCTTCACACACGGGCCTTCCAAGTTAGCACGGGCCTTTGATAAATTCTTGAAAAAGGAAAATTTTCATTCAGCATTGGCTGGCATTTGTTGCCTGCTTGGCGTTCTTTTCGATTTTTTTTTTCTTTTTTTTCTCTGCCCAACGGCGGGACACCACCTCCTTTTTAACTCTGCTCGCGGAAGCTTCGGGTGAAACGCTGGTGACCAAGACACCTTTTCAGCATTCCAACGCCAATTGCAGAGCTCTGTGCGCCCGCTGTCTTTTCCTAACGCTTGTTTTTCATCTGCCATCCCTGTTCCTTTTCCACCTCTCGCGCTTGGCAGATATTCCACCTTGCTGTCATGGGTCAATCACATTCCAAGGGCGGCTCTAGCTCCGGAGACCCTTTGCAGTCGTACCCTTCCTTCACTCGTTCAGACACCCAAGAGTCTCGTCGCTCCCTTCGCGGCTCGATCCGATCCAAGATCAGGAGCAGCGACAGTCCCCGCGCATCTCTCACGGGGTTGTCTCGGACGGATAGTCAGACAGACAAGTCGGATACAGGGTCAGTGAAGTCGGCAAAGTCGGCTAAGTCGACTGGAAGTCGACGCGACTCCAACCCGCAGAGCCCGGGGTCGGAGGATGCTGGTGCCCAGTCCGATGTCCCCGACCCCCCGCCGTCACCTTCGATGTCCAACAGTCTGAAAAAGGGCCACAAGGATGTGGGCGAGATGCAGGCGAGTGGGGAGGTCGATCATGTTTCCGATGTACCCCCGACCGGTGGTGTCCCGGAGAAAGAGAAACCCAAGGTCGTCGAATCGATCCTTATCAAGCGGGATAATCAGCTCAACCCTATTTTGGATTTCATCATGAACGCTCCCTTGGAGACCAGTGGGTCGCCTGGAATGGGGATGGGGGCTCTGAAGTCTATTGACCTGGACGACATGATCTCGCGCCTGCTGGATGCTGGCTACTCGACCAAGGTCACCAAGACTGTCTGCTTAAAAAACGCAGAGATCACCGCCATTTGTAGCGCGGCTCGAGAGCTATTCCTTTCACAACCGGCACTATTGGAGCTGTCGGCTCCGGTTAAGATCGTTGGTGATGTGCACGGTCAATATACCGATCTCATCCGACTGTTCGAGATGTGCGGCTTCCCTCCGAACTCGAACTACCTCTTCCTAGGTGACTATGTCGACCGTGGGAAACAGAGCTTGGAAACCATCTTACTTCTTCTTTGCTATAAGCTCAAGTACCCAGAGAACTTCTTCCTCTTGCGAGGCAACCACGAATGCGCCAACGTCACCCGTGTGTATGGGTTCTATGATGAGTGTAAGCGCCGTTGCAACATCAAGGTCTGGAAGACCTTCATTGACACCTTCAACTGTCTCCCCATCGCTTCCATCGTTGCTGGGAAAATCTTCTGTGTCCACGGCGGTCTTTCCCCTAGTCTGTCGCACATGGACGATATCCGAGGCATCGCTCGTCCCACTGACGTGCCGGATTATGGATTGCTCAATGACCTTCTCTGGAGTGATCCAGCAGATATGGAAGAAGACTGGGAACCCAACGAGCGTGGCGTTAGCTATTGTTTCGGCAAGCAGGTTATCATGAATTTTCTGCAGCGTCACGATTTCGATCTTGTTTGCCGTGCTCACATGGTCGTTGAGGACGGTTATGAATTTTACCAGGATCGGGTTCTGGTCACGGTTTTCTCTGCTCCAAACGTATGTATTCCACTTTGTAACTTGTGTCTGAAAGAGACTAACAATCACAGTACTGCGGTGAATTCGATAATTGGGGTGCAATCATGTCGGTTTCCGGTGAACTGCTCTGTAGCTTCGAACTGTTGAAACCCTTGGATTCGGCTGCCTTGAAGAATCATATTAAGAAGGGCCGGAACAAGCGGAATAGTATCCTGAGTAGTCCTGTAAGTAGTCCCTTGCTTACCTACTCCCCTTTCTTTTTCTCGCCAAGGTTTAGGATTGGGATTCTACCCTTGTGCAACCGTGCCGAGACTCTTGTCCCTTATCGTTTTTACAATTTCATTTGCTAACAAGCTTGCAGCCTGCGCCTGTATCAGCCCAAAGTTACTAAAACGATATCTTTCTTTATACTGCCAAGATCTCGGCATCCACATGATGTCACCGTCAAAAGTGATTATTGGTCATAAAATGGCCTGAAATGGTCCATCTCCCGTGCAATCCCCCTTCAGTCGGAACAGCCTTTTGAGAGCGTTGGTACTACTCCAGCGCCGAAATTTTCCGTCAGTGTTAATCACTTGTCGGGGGGGCGTTAGGGCCAGTCTAACGTCCTATTTCATTCAACGTTCAATTCAGCCAGGCGCCGTCTGCCGGCGGTACGGGACTTCGAGTCCGTTTCTCTATTAGAGATATCAGCCATACTGGTTCGACGGACTCGGGGAAACCACGCCTCCTTGTACAGTTTCCTTCATATCAGTGCGTATTTAGCGACTTGCGGATCCTATGATGAAAACAATAATGACCTTCATGTACTTCTATCTTTTTTTCATGTTATGTTCCGCGGGTTTACCGCTGCTCTGGTTGATAATACGTCTGCTGGTTTCTGACGGTCAAACAGCAGATTGGGCTATTGTAATGTCATTTTTTTCCCCTCTCTGTTTATTGATTAGGCTAGGTTTCTAATTAATTATTGGCGTTGGCATTGAGTCATGGTAATCCTGTATTTGGTAAAAAATAACGTAACATTACATTTTATTATACTAGAATCATCTGTGCATGAATTTCATCCTCAATCCGGATGTACTCATCCAAATCCTCCGAAATAGCCCCAACACTAACCATCCCAAACCTGGCTCCCTGCCGTCGTCAGCTTCATCAATCCACGCAGTAGGGAGGTACGAGAAACGTACATATTTAAAATTAACCCCCATCAACGTCTCATTTCTGGGAATCTCAGCCCTCGTCCGCTGTTCCAGATGCCACCCTGTAGATGGTTTGGATGCAGATGTTTGGATTGTGTTCTCATATTGTGCTGGAATGTGAATGTGCGGTTGTGGTTCGTCCTTTCTTACACCTATCAATGTTCATCCAGAAAGACATGAATGAAAGGGGAAAGGGTACCTGTGACAACTCTATATCCAAGCATATCCCCACCGTCACCAACACTTCCTTGAATGGCTATTAGATGCTCACTTGCGGGGCCGTGGACGCTGAATGGTATTTGTGTCTGTGTGTCATCTTCGGTGAATGTGGACATTGAGTGCCGAGATTGGATACGTATTTCGTCTATCTATGTGCATGCGTATGTGCATTAGGGCTTGTGCTAACATCAATGATCCCGAGAAAAGAGTAGATAAAGTCAGTCCCCACAATGGTAGATTGCGAGACTTTAACTATTATCTGGATGATATGTTCAAGCCAAATGCCGCCGAATATGACGTGTACTAGGCGCCGGTGTTCATATGGTAGGATGTCATGTGCTGGGAAGGATTCAGAGTGTCGGTTGTTTTGGGGAGGGAGAGAAAGATTAGTTTCAGGCCCTATTATTTTGTCAGTTGCTTGTGTGGTGGGTGAGAGAATGGGGATAGTAGATTAGCGTCAAAATATTCTCTCAGGGTCTTTATACGATTCCTCATGCAGACTCGGGCTGATGATACTGGTGGACCATCCAGGTTACCTAACCAGGCCGAGACATGGCCGTTTTCTGAAACTGTACGTAGGACCATGATCCCTCTCGCACCTATGGCTGTGGTAAAGCCGGCAAGGTAGCTGCCTTCTAGAAAGAGAGACTTCTCTTTGTTTGGGATAACGTGTCCCATCAGGATTTCATCATATTAATATGTAAAACGTAGTCCCTAGATATAGACGCTCCCGTTAAATTTGTGCAATGACACAGCAGTGCTCTCGGTTGGCGAACAAGGCATCGTTAAGACCTGGTCGTAAATCCGCCGACATCGCATCCCAGTGGGAGAATTATAGCGATTAGGACGCGGTGCAGAGTCACCACCGGTCTATTCTCTATCCTCTGGATATGTCATTATTATTGAAGCCAGCAGGTTCCTGGTAAGTGTTGTCTTGTCGGTTAGTGGCTCGTCGAGGAGGAAATCCACTAGATCCTGTGAGCAGTCCACGATTCGTTTTCTATTCCTCAGTACATTCGAGGATGTACTCTTCACGGCTTTTTGTTGGTGTAAGGCTTTCCAGTCTCGTTTCCGTTACTTGATTACGCCGGAAAAGATCCATCACACCACGGAAGATAGGCGATATGTTCTTTGTACTCTCTTCCTTAAAGCCCCCTCATTCCCGTGAATTGAACATCGTCTGCTTCGTCTCCCACATGTCCAGCGGCTCAAATGCAACGTACACTACTGCCGAAGACGCATCCTTCCTCGTCATGCCCACAATACACACATCCTTGAATGCATGCCGACCCCCTCCCTGCGCATCAATAAGAGCCGACAAACTGATATCATAAAACTGCTGCACATCAGTTTCAGCTGGACACGACTTCCCGCGTAACAATTCCCAGCAAGCCTCATAAAACAAACTCCCGGCTACGGCGATCCCCAGCGCCCCATTAGCGGCGGGAGCTTGTCGTCGGGTAATAGTTCAGTGTCTTCTTTTCGAACATCTGGATGCGACGGGGCCGCACAAGCTTCGATGGGAATATCAGCGGTTACGTAGCTTCAGTAAGTACCCGGTCCACAACTCGCAGTGCTGGTTCAAAAGCGTTGACAGCTATTTCTAGTCTTGCTTGCTTCTCAATGGTCTCAGGCTTCAATGGGGTTTGCTGACGGTAATAGTCCTTTCTTTGTATTTCAGTGGTTGTTCGACTGGGGTGTTTTCACGACCTGGTCGATAACGGACGAGGAAATAGAGGCGAGAGAAACCCAGCTCACCGGGCCTGTCTAATATTCGATTTTTTTTTTTTAATTGTCATGAAATATCTCAATAAACGGTGGTCAGTATAGATCTTGAAGCAGTCTTGCAACGCAGTCCCTCTAACTGCGCGCCTCATCCCTGTAAGACACCAATGATAGCGAGCATCTCCTTGTCATGGATTCCATAATTGCGTTCAGCGTCAGACATGCTCTTCGAATAGTAGGCCACAGGGTGCCGCAGTTGTTCATGCTTCTAAGATAGCACGCCTGTCGCTACTCCATCAGGGGCATCTGTCTTCAGCTTTTTTTCCCAGGTTTGGCTGGTAATGTCACAAAACGGGCGCATTTCTGAGCCGCTTCTTCAATTCTTCGAAAACTTGTTGATATTCTTCAGTCCGAGTAAAAGGACATCCTTATCAGCTGATTCAATGGCTTAGTGATTCGATTGTAATCTGTGATAAATTGTCGGTAAAAATTGTAAAGCACATTAATGATTGAACACCCATAAAAATGGTCGGTACATCCCAATTTCGAATAACTGCTGTCTTCCCTGAGTCAACCTCAATGCCATCTATAGTCAGGACGAAGCCTAAGAGCTTGGTCTTTGTAACATGTAATCCACGCTTCTTGACTCTGGCCTGGAGGCTGGCAGCTCGTAATCGCTCCAGGATTTCCTTGACATGTATCTCAAGTTTAATCATGTGTGTTTTTTTTTTTTTTTTTGAATAGATAAAGAGATAGTCCATAAAAACAGTCACGAACTCATCCAAATAATCCATCAGTCTCATTTACAAAGAGTTGGAAGGCTGCAGGTCGATTGGTCAGTCCGAAGGGAGGTATACGATATTCGTTGGATTGGATTACTACTACTCCTTATGGGGAGCAAGACGGGAGGATGCTCCTTCCAATATATGCCCTAAAAAATAAATAAACTTATTGCATCTCTCAATCATCTCAAGTCTACTGTGAAGTAGGTAAAATATTGAACCATCACTGTGACGGTCTCGACCAACAGGAGCCTATTGGGAGACTATCTGACGAAATATTAGCATGAAGGAGGAAAGGAAAGAGACTGGGCCTGCCAGCGCTGAGCTATCTACTGTGTGCGAAGGGGTTCCTACCCTATATCCAAATAGGCCAAAGTAGTCAAAATATATCATACTGCTAGCGAGCACCTGCGCTCCGTGACAATCACAACAACATACTCGGGATAAGAACGCTACACGTCCAGGATTTTCTGTAGCTCTAGTCCATGCTCCAATATCCAAAGCCGGGCAAACACCCAAATCCAACAAAACCCAGCTCTCCCACTGGGTTGGTGTTTCCGGTATGTCTGGTAGACCAGTTGGTTATATTCTTCAAAAATATGAGGCCAGGTTCCGCCAGGAGACCGATCAGATTGTGTTAGGTAGAAGCAATTCTCAACAAGGGTGGATTGAAATAGCCAGACTCTATTATAGATTCGTTGACGATATATTAGAAGCTCTGTTGCAGATTGCAGTGCAGCCGTGCTGCCCAGTCACCACCAGTAGGTGTTCTTACTGTATGATCGTTCGAGACGTAGATCTCATGTCGGATCCTGGGTGACAAAATTGAGAACAGGGGGCTCTAATCTTGATTATTGTAGGAGGTGAAGTTGAGTTGCCGGAGATTGGACATATTGAAAGGCATTCTTTACAGTCCTTACGAATGCAAAGATTAAGTTGAAAAGTTCTTTGGATATATGAAACTTCTCGAGGGCAGCTGCACAAGAATCGGCATTACAGCCTTGTCGATTTCCTCGCGAGGTTGTCCCCTCGCGTTGGATGCTCGGCTCAAACGCTGGTCAGCACCGCCTCGTATAGCCGCATATGCATAGATTCTTCCAGTGTCCATGAAGCAAATCAAACAGTGATAAAGCTTATACCATAAGGAAATCAAGCAAGCTGAAGCGGAGCAAGGGGTTGATAATCGTCGTGGTGTTGGCTTGGGAGGTGATCATTTGCCGCAGGCTGGAAAAGCTCTACGTGGAACACTGGGGGTATATCTTGCGGAGTGACTAATTTGTACATGTGTAGGCTTACCCGAGTGAGGGCTGTGTACTTGGCTTGGCAGACATCAAACTACTTGCTGGGGCGGTTGGTCCGAATGTTGCGCAATGTGAGCCATGCCTTCTCATCAGCCTTATAGTGCGGAGAAAGTAGCGGCTAGTATAGTGCTCATGCAGTTACTGGTTTGCTACGAGCCCTGCTCCGGCTACTCCAAGAACATCATGTAGTTTACCAGTTATGCATTTGCCCGTGGCTTGGTTGACAGTACGTCAGGACCAATTATCACTGGGCCCAATGAGCTCCAGGGTCTCCAGTCTGTTAATCCACTTTTACTACTGTAGAGTGACCATGGTATAGGTATAGCAACATGGTCTAAAATTGACCATCATCTACTTCAGATCATTTAGCAAAATTTGTATTCTGAATACCGCGTCAACGTGCTATGCTTCCCCTTCTTTTCTTCCGAGGGCATGCACTGGGTGAGCAGCCGACTCGGGGAGAGGATATCAAGACGGGCTATGCCGTCCATTCTGGGGGTTATGGTGAGTGATTGGCTGCAAGCCAACAAAAAGGATTGAAAGCGCCTACTTTGAGTCAAAGGCTGTGTAAACGCACCTACTCTGTTAATACCTCATAGTTCTGTAGGCCATGCTTTGGTCCAACATGGCACCTACTATATCTGGTTGCGGCGCAGTCATTTGCATTGTTAGCGCCATCGGCCCCTCTTGGGATATGAGGGACACGGAATCCCTTGAAATCCTACTGATTCATTTCCTCCCCCTGAGCTCAAGTTGATCAGGCTCATATTTTCCACTGCAAGTGAGAAAGGAAATCTCTTGTTCCCAGAAAACCTCGATCACCCACCATGTCGCCAAGACAGCAACAACCCGACCAGTCTGCTCAACCCTTCACCTTCAGGGCTATTGTACCATCCATAGAGGCTGTGGATCATGACACCGACCATGAGTCCCTTTCAAGCGACGCAGGACAGCCAACGCCACCAGAGTCCGACTCGGAAACTCTAGACGAAAGAAATTACGCCCCAAATGGCCCGGTCGCTTCCCTTGAGCAGGCCAGTAACTTGGGCATCGGTGGGCCTTTGAGAGCATTGAGCTTGTCTTCAGGACAGTCGACATCGATTAATGCCGACTTTTTAGATGCGACATCGGAACGTCCTGATGCCCCCGGGCAACACACTTCTGTTCACGATCCGTTGCCCAGTCACAACCAGCCGGCCCTTGATGGAGACCAAGAAGACCAAATAAACACTGGCAGTGGGACCGAGAGCGATAACAATAATTCCGCATTGGATGATATGCCACAGGAACTGCTTCCTCCCGCACCTATATTCGACAGTGACCTTCAGCGAATCCTAAGAGACGTCAAGGGACATTTGTCAAGCATAATTTCTGACATAGAGAAGTGTCCTTTGGTTGATGATAAAGAATCCGACCTCTCAAAACAGCACGAGCAGGTGCGAATGGCAAGTCAACTTGACTGTCCAGAAACCCGCACTGTAGGATTTATTGGGGACTCGGGGGTCGGCAAGAGCAGGTTGATTAACTCTCTCTTGGACCTAGATGACCTAGCCCGGTCGGTATGTTAATAGATCTCTTTGAAAAAATAATTAGTATCGCGTTACTAAATTGTCAGAGTGCTGAGGGCTCGGCCTGTACCTCCGTCGTTACCGAGTTCCGTGATATAGATTCTCATCATCCCAGTTGGACCATTGAAGTCCTCTACATGAACTCTGAAGAAGTAAAGGAACTTCTTGAGGAACTCCTACAGAGCTTCAGAATGTATTACACGGATACCTTTCGCGAGGTGACCAATATGCAAGAACAAGACCGTATTCGCGAGCAGTCAACCAGGGCATGGGCCACATTCCATTCAATGTTTCGTGACCAGCCAGACCTCACGCATGAATTTCTTGCTGACCAGACAGAAGCCGCACATTCAAGGATTCTAGAGAGACTTCAACAATGGACACAGCCTTCGTCCAGACAACGTCCCGGAGGCCCAGCGCTGCAACATAAAGCTGTACTGGGCAGCTTTAACCGCTGTCAGTCTTATCTTGATAGACTCACAATGGACCCGCATGATGAAGGAGAAACTGCAATCTGGCCTTTTATCAAGCTAATTAGGTAGGGAGGCTGTGCAAAGCCGCATTCATGGGTATATCTATTCAAATATGGCTTACCAATGGCAGGGTATACTTGCCTTCACCAATTCTACGTACCGGCTTAGTATTGGCAGACTTGCCTGGTTTGTGCTTCAAATTCTTTTTGCTCTTACATGTACTAAACTGCAATACAGGCTTCCGCGACCTGAATTACGCTCGGGTTCGTGCAACTGACAGATATCTCAAGCACTCCTGCAATGAAGTTTTCGTTGTGACGACAATATCGAGGTGCGTCACCGACCAAAGTATTGACGAGATAAAATCACGATGCAATGAAGGACAACCAATACGCATCGTGTGTACTAGAAGCGAGGTTAGTGCCCCTAGATGACTGTTTCGAGGTGCATCTGCTCACGTCATATAGGATGTTGTAGCAAGTGAAATGGCCCGCCAGTACAGTGATCTTGCTCCGGAGATAAACAGGCTAGAGAGACGGGCAAACAATGCGGAGAGCAGATTCGCCGAAGCATTTAGAGCTGTCAATGATGAAAATCTACGTGAACTCATGTGAGCATTTCTTCCCGCACCTATTCCCGATAGGAGCCTTTATACTTATATATCTCATTATAGAAACAACAAAGATAGAGCCAACTTTGAGTATTCTATACCCAGCAACTACAACATAAAAAAACAACTCCTCAGTGGCGAACCCCCCCCTACCTTCTGAGCGAGTTCCCGCATTGCGGAAAACTCGAATCTTA
>JAOYNC020028140.1:0-14118 GCA_025802115.2 Bertia moriformis
AGTCAAATTCATCTTAAAAAATAAATATAATATAGTAAGTACTATTATTTCTCACACGGACCCTAAAGGCGGTGAGGGGGAGGCGGCGACCGGCGACGGGTCCGGCGGCGGCGGCGGCGGCAAGGGCCGGCCCTCCACCGCGCCGGATTTCGATGACGAGGACCCTCACTCCCGGCGCATCACGTTTGAGGATATCAACATCACGCCGGCCAAGCCGTCCGACATCCTCGGCGATGACCTGGTCAAGGTCATCCGGTCCATCAAAGACAGCGTCGCACAGAGCGGCGGCCTCACGGCCGAGGTCAAAGCGCTCGTGCGGGAGCTCCGGGGCGAGATCCTCGGCATGGGCCGGGAGATCGGCCGGAAGCTCGACCTGGTTGGCTCGGGTTCCGGCTCCGGCGCCGGAGTCGGCTCCGGATCCGGTCCCGCTGGCGGAAGCGGCGGCGGCGATGGCGACGCCGTCGAGTCGGCCGATGTCGACCCGTCGGCGCCGTCATCGTCCGGCGCGACCAAGAATGATCGGGACGAGGTTGCCCAAATCATAGACGAGGGCCTGGGCAAGATGAAGGACCAGCTGAACAATATTCTGCGGGAGCATCGTCGCCAGTCGGCCCAGTCGACCCGAACCCCTGCCGCGGCCGTGATCGACTATCAGGAAATCTACACGGCGATGCGCAACGCCCTCAAGGACTCGCCAGCGCCGCCACCACAGCTTAGCCGCGAAGACGTCGTCTCGGCTGTCCGGGACGCCTGGGAGAGCTACCGGCCCGAGCTCGAGCCGCGGGGAGGGGTCGGGCTCGAGCGAGACGAGATCCTGGCCTGCCTCAAGGAGGGGCTGGAAGAGGGTGGCAGGGCCGCCGCCTCGCGCGACGAGGTGTTTGACGCCATGGTCGAGGCTCTCAAGACGTTCGTCCCCCCTCGGGTCGACACGCCGGCCAGTCTGTCGCGCGACGAGATCCTGGAGGCGGTGCGCGAGTGCCTGGAGGAATTCGAGTTCCCGGTCGCGCCTTCGGCCATGAACGCGGACCTGACCCGGGACGACATGCTGCATGCCGTCAAAGAGGGCCTCAGCGGGTTCGAGATTTCGGGTTCGCTCATGCCGGCCGCTGCTCACGAGGAGGCTGTCACGCGCCTGCGCGAGCTCATCGAGGCGATGCGGGATGAGCTCAAGGCCGTCTCGGACGAGATCAAGAAGCAGACCGGCGCCGGCGGCACCGGCAGTGCCAGCAGCGACGGCGCCGCCGCCTCAGAGGCCGCTCTCACCGCCACGCGCGACGGCATCGAGAAGCTCCGGTCCGACCTCGCGACGTGTGTGACGGACCGGTCGTCCGGCCCGGACGAGTTCATGAGCGGCGTGGTCAAGACGCTGGACGCATTCAAGGTCGAGCTTGTCGAGGTCGTCAGCCGGATGACGAGTGACTCCAAGGCCCTGATCGAGGGCCAGATCGACAACTTCCGCGAAATATTGGCCTCATCGGTGGTCCCCACCAGCGGCGGCGGCCTCTGCGGCATCCACGCCGGCCGCGACGAGGCGCTGATCGCCGTGCGCGACGGCCTCGACGCCCTGCGCAGCGACATCCGCCAGTCGACCGGCGGCACACCTCGCGCCCTTGACAACGTCCGCGAGACCCTCAATGACCTGCGCATCAGCATCGATGAGCTCACCCGCCGGTCACGGCTGCAGGACCCCAACGACCCCGTCATGGAGGAGGTGCGCTCGAACCTGATTGAGGTCCAGGCCGACCTCAAGGCGATGCGCGAAGAGCAGCAGCAGAGGCCCGAGAACACCATCGTTCCGGTGTCTTCGCCGTCCACGATCTCGGCCGCGGCCGCGGGCGAATGCGAAGAGGGCGAACGCTCTGCCGATGACGAGAAGGCTGTGGTTGCCGTCGGCGACACCGGTACCGACATTGATACCGACACCGACACCGCCGCCACTGCCCCCACTGACACGACCACGACCACCGACACCACCGCCACTGCCACTCCTACCGAGACCAGTGCCGCCACCCTCCGGCCGGAGGACATCAAGAGTCTCGAGGTCACCATAGCGCAGCTGCGGACCCAGGTCGAGGCCCTCGAGCGACCGGCCAGCACACAAGCGACGACCGAAGGGACGCCGGGCAGCAGCGGCAGTGTCGCCCTGAAGGAAGACGTCGTGGCACGGGTCGAGGCCATGTTGGGGTCAGCCATCAGGCGGGAAGATCTCGGCCGCATCGAGGAGGTCCTGCGCGGCGCCGCGTCCCGGGAGGACGTCTGCCGCGTCGAGGAGATTCTCAGGGGCGGCCTGTCCAAGGAAGACCTCGACCGGGTGGAAACGCTGATCCGTACCCTCCAGCAGTCACTCGACGTCCTGGCCGCTCGCGGAGAAATTCTCCCGGGCACGACGGCGCAGATGGCGCCATCGGCGCCAGCCCCCGACGCGACAGTTCAGGAAAAGACAGCTTCGCCGGCCTCACCATCGCGGCCCGCCAATTTCGACGATGCCGCCACTAAAGAGGACATTGAGGCGGTCGAGACGATCCTCCGTAACGCAAAGGCTCGTCTCGACGACCTGATGGACGGCGAGCAGGCCGTGCGCAAGGACCACGTCGACGCGGTCGAGGCGGCCGTCCAGAAGGTCGGCGACGCCATCGATACCGTCCGGGCCGGCCTCGGCCCCGTCTCGAAGCGCGAACAAGTGGCGGCGGTCGAAGCCCTCGTCAGGGGAGTGATCGCAACCCTCGCGGAGATGAAGGACGTCGCCGCCAGGCAGCTCGAGGACCCGGCCCGGATCACCAAGGCCGACACAGACGCGCTCGCGGCCGCCTGTGCCGAGATCAGGGGCCGCCTCGACCGAGCCGATCTGGCCGAAGTATCGACCAGAGAGGATGTGCGTGGGGTCGAAGCCCTGATCCGGGACGCCAAGGAGATGCTCGAGGCCCAGCAGGCCGCCGACGCGACCGCCATCGTGGAGCGCCACGCAGAGACGGCAAGTCTCGGCGAGCGCGTCGGCGCGGTTGGGGCCCTACTGCGAGAGGTGCGCGACGCCCTGTCGGAGAAGCTGCAGGATGGCGCCCTCAGCGTGAACGCACTCGGAGAGACGATGGCGAGGCTGGGCGCCGCGCTGGAGCAGCAGGGCTCCACGGTCGGGCTGGACGTCCGGGAAGTGCTCGACCGGCTCAAGGCCGAGTTCGACGACACGCGGGCCGGTTTGGTCGAGGTCAAGCTCGAGGCCGACCAGCGGCTCACCGACACGGTGGAGACCCTGGGGGGCCGGATCGACAACAGAGTGGCCGAGGTGGCGGCCCGGCTCGACGGCATGACCGCGGCCATGGACGAGCGGCACCGTGCCGGCCAAGTCCACGACGCCGTGGCGGACGCAGCCGTCAGGGACACCAAGGCTGTCGCCGAGGATCTGAGGCAGATCATCGACACGCTCGGCTCGACCGTCACCGACTCGCTGGAGAAGATGGAGGTTGCCTCCAAGACGGTCTTCACCCGGGTCGAAGACATGCCCACCCGGGCCGAGGGCCACGCCGACCACGAGCAGACGCGTGACCGGGTCGGCGAGACCCTGAGTGCAGTCGAGGCTCTCCGCGGCACCGTCGCGGACACGTACTACCCTCAGTTGCTTCAGGCGGTCGCCGGCGTTCTGGCCGCCGTGGGCGAGCACTCGGCCCACGGCAAGGCATCAGCCGTGGACCTCGCCGAAGCCGTAGTCAGAGCCCGGTATGATGACAGTGCCGTGCGCGAGACGCTCGACCGCCTGCTCGCCGATCACGGCCAGTCTGCTGCGGCGGCCCTGGCCCGGCTTGAGGCGCTCGACGATGCGGTCAAGGCGACGTCCGGCCTGCTCGCACAGCAGGCTGTCCGGATCGAGGATGAGCGAGAAGATCGACAGAGGATCCTCAACGAGACCAACGCCGCTCTCGAGACCCGGCTGGGGCAGAAATATGAAGTCGAGTCGACGCTGGGCCGGCTCCGAGACGAGGAGGAGCGGCTGCGGCGGCGCGTCGATGACCTGCGTGGGGACGAGCAGTATCTTAACCGGCAGAAGATGCGGCTCACCGCCGACGTGTCGTCGCTCGAGACGGCACTGCAGCTGCGCCGCGAGGAGCTGCGGGAGATGGAGGGCCGAGCAGAGGGCCTCGAGCGGCGAATCCTCGAGGGGGCCATGAATCACTCGCGCCTGTTGCTCCTGGGAAAGAAGGGCGGCAATGGTTCCTCTGCCCCGGATGCGGCAATGAATCGCAAGCGTGTCAAGTCGACGAGAGTCGGCGGCGGCGACGACGACGCCCGCCGAGGAGGGATCAGCATGGTGCTGGCGGCAAGGCGCGGGGCGCTCGGGTCCGAGGCAGCGGGGGCGTCACCAGCCCGGCGTATCGTATCGCTCGGGCAGATGTCTCATAACGCCGGGTTAGGCATTAAGAGGAGCCAGAGCGTGAGGATGGCGGCCAGGGGGGACGGCACCGGTCTGCGGAAGGGCAGCTGGGGAGGGAGCTTCGCGGCATCGGCAGCGGCGGACGACGACAAGGAGAATGCCCCCGTCGATATGCCCTCCATGCCCGAGCACGACATCTCCGACGGGGAGGGGGTTCCCGAACATGAGCCCGACTACAAATCCGCCCGCGAGCCCGACCACGAGCCCGAGGAGCCGTCGGTCCGGCGATGCAGCGGCATGACCACGGTGATCAATGATGCCGAGGGAGGGGGCGATGAGTACGACGGAGGCGAGAGGCTCGACGACGACGACGACGACGACCATGATGATGATGTTCATGGGGTTGAGGATGAATATACCGAGGTGGCGGGTGGTGACACTGGCGCGGACGCGGTGGGACCGGCGAGCGATGACGGGAGCATTGTCGAGGTCACCCATGAGGGAGGGGAGGTTGAGGTGGAGGGCGGGGAGTGAGGGATGGGCTCAGATGGCAAGCTCGTGCTCATTGTGTTGGAGTACTGTCCGGGCTGGCTGGTCTGGATCTGGGATCCTCCAGTCAGGGAGAGGGCTCATCGTGTTGGGATATTGATGATAGGTCTGAGCCCTGGTGGTAACCTGGGCGTGGAAGGAATATGATGCGGTGCGGCGCTGGAAGGCAAGTTTTGCGGCGGGGGGCCAGTCGGCGTTGGCGAGGAATAGGGGGTCGTGCAGGGCCGGACCGACGTTGGTGACGTGGTCGAGTTGTCCGGCTTCTATTTTCTTTTCCTTCCTGCTATTGGAGGTGTAACTTTAGATGGTCGAGATTCTTCTTCCTGGCTTTTCTTTTTTTCGGCTGTATCTTTCGTCTTTCAAGTGATTAGATGTGGTCAGAGGGGTGGAAGATGTAATGAAATCAATACCCATCCTGCTGTGAGGGGTCTGGCTAGATGAGTGGCTCTGTCACTATTAGAATTGAATCTCCGCTGGCCGAGGGCGGGTCAAGTCTGGCTGTCCCCCTCGTCGCGCTGAGCCTCAGCCTGAGCTTCACCGGCTCCGAGGTCCACACTGCCTTCCAGCTTTACACTTCCTCCGTGGTTCACGCTGCCTCTTCTTATGGTGGCAGACCCATCGGTCTAGTGATCACTCAACGGGGGGGGTCAGTCGCTAACTGATAACAATGGAACGAAACAGGTAGATAGCGTCGGTGGGATATTCGCCTGGTAGGTAGATATCATCAGTGATTTCATCCGCCCGGGCCGGCCCGACAGTTCAGTCCAGATGAGGAATATATGTACGTACCTCCCAGTTTATTACTATGATATGTGCAATATTTAGTAGCTGGACTGTCGGAGATGCTGGCCCCGAGTCATGTTGCTTGGACAATTTATGAGTATCTACCAGTAGACCTGTCATGTCCGCGTCAACAAACGATCAGACGGATTCGTGCTCTGCCGGGACGGCCGGTCCCGAAGCATGATTCTGATGATTCCCAACGACGTTTCCGAGCTATATTTCCGAGTCGTCTTACCGAGCTATATTTCCGTTCCAGTTTGCGTCTTTTTGAAAAATGGGCACACCCCTCTCTCGATCGTGGAAACATGCTTCATACAGCGACAACTGATCATGCCCAGGTCCACCGACGGTTCAACAAAATACTAATCAATTTACAATCTACCCCCGCAAATTCTCTGCAGTAGAAAAAGAAGGAGAGAGAAACAGAGTGGCTGGCGCAGATGATCTGTATGATTGGGGGCCACATCACCCCACCCCACATATCCTATCCTATCCTGTGCTTCCCCTCCATCCACGGCCACAGGCACTCGGGCACCGTGACCGTCTGCGTCCGCTCGTCCCACCCGACCTCCAGCAGGGCGGCCAGCACCCTCGGCACCGCGAGCGCAGTCCCGTTGACGGTCCAGGGAAAGCTCAGCGCCCGGATCTGGCCCGGCCCGGCTCCGAGCCGGGTCCGCGTGGCCAGGCGGCGGGTCTGGTAGTCGGTGCAGATGCTGGCCGAGGTGACCTCGCCCCAGCCGCGCGACGGGAAGTAGGCCTCGATATCGCGCTTGCGCCACGCCGAGGCGCCGAGGTCGAAGGCGGGCATCTCGAGGATCCGGCACGTCAGCCCGAGCGCGGCGAGGATCTCGGTCTGGGTCGCGACCATCTCGTCGAATATGGCAGCGGCGCGGGCCTCGTCGGGCGCCGTCCAGGAGAACATCTCCACCTTGGTGAACTCGTGCACCCGGTACAGGCCGCGGGTGCCAGCACCGCGCGACCCGGCCTCGGCGCGGTAGCATCGCGACGCGGCCACGACGCGGCGCGGCAGGTCCGTCACGCGCAGCTCCACGCCGGCGTGCATCCCCGCGAGGGGGATCTCGGCGGTGCCGGCGAGGCAGCGCTCCGGCGAGGAGGGTGAGGACGACGACGACGAGGAAGACGGCTCCGGCCGGGACAGGCCGTAAATCTGCTGCTCCCCGGCCTGATCGCGAGGCTGGAACCCGCATGCGGACGCCACGTGCGAGTACACCACGCTCGGGGGCGAGACCCGCGTCCACCCGCGCCGGGCCGCCGTCGCCAGCGCGTACCCCACCAGGGCCTGCTCGAGCAGCGCGCCGTCGTCAACCAGGAAGTACCACCCCCATCCCGACGTCGCGGCGGCGGCGGCGAAATCGATGATCCCGAGGCGGGCTCCGATGTCGACGTGTGATGAGCCAGCGGCCGTCGCCACGGATCCGAACGGCGGTGGCCCGTTGATATAGCCCAGCACGGCGGGGTCGGCGCCCTGCGGGGTGGCGGCGGATGTCAGATTGGGCAGGACGAGGGCCAGCTGGACCATCTCGTCCCAGAGGCAGGCCTCCCTCGGCTCCAGCCCGGAGAGCAGGCCCTTGACGGCCCGGGCCTCATCCAGGAGGCGGGCCCGCCGGTCGGGATCTGACGCGGCGGTGGCGGCGGCGGCGGGGATCTGCTTCCCCAGCACATTGGCACTGTGGCGTAGCCGGCGGGCCTCGGCCTGGATCCCGTGCCACTCGTCCCAGAGGGCAGCGATGCGGGCCGGGTGCGCGGCCCGGGAGGGGTAGTTGCGCGCGATGCAGTTGGCCGCGTGGACGGACGGGTTGTCCCGGATGTGACGGATGTCGAGGAGGGGCCGGGGGGCGTTGGACGGTAATGGTGACGCGGGAGATGCGGCGGACGCAGCGGCCGAGTCGGCGAGGCGGCGTCGGGGAGGGAGCTGCTGCTGTCTGGGCCAGCGCAGGCTCCGGCCGAGGAGGGGCTTCGCGAGGGGGCGCATTACGATACAGAGAGAAGACGAGGGTGGGGCTAGGGGGAGTGGAAGCGGGCGGGCGGGCAGGCAGGATGCGCTCAAGCCGATTGCCCGGCGGGATGGCAGCCAGCAAGCCAGTCGGCAGATGTGTGCGGTTATCTATCTCATGTCGCCTATTGTGACGGTTCTCGCCATCGACCACGAACGGATGTGAACATATTATATATATCGCGCCAAGGTTTGGAGATTTGGGCTCGTGCAGAATTTTGCTGGTCGTCGCCGCGGGGCCGCGGCCCCACCGAATCGCAACTTGGGCTGAACCAGGACTACACTACCACTGCTCTCGACCACTCGCGCAGTGCAGCATAACTACCTTAGCACTACAGCAGACTTACTAAACCCGTCGCCGGCACGCGACCCGAAGTGCTACTGACTGGCC
Organism: Bertia moriformis; assembly: GCA_025802115.2. Classification (NCBI taxonomy): domain Eukaryota; kingdom Fungi; phylum Ascomycota; class Sordariomycetes; order Coronophorales; family Bertiaceae; genus Bertia; species Bertia moriformis. The sequence continues at coordinate 8,101 of JAOYNC020028140.1, forward strand.
ACTGGCACCAGACTGTCCACACACCCCCTCCCTCCTCTCCTACCCCAGCGCCCCCCACGCCCCCAGCGTCCAGCTGTGCGAGCTCCCGGCCCCGCCCCCTCGGAACGGGTACCCTCCGCCGCCCAAGCTGTGCCGCTGGAGCGCCCGCAGGTCTACGTCGCTCGACCGCGACGCGCCCGCGGCCCCGTGCAGCAGCCACCCGTCCCGCTCGACCGTGGCAATGGCCGCGATCCGGAGGTGGCACACCAGGCTGGCGCCCGCCCACGAGCCCGCCGTGTCTAGGGTACGCAGCCGACCCTGAGCCGGCGCCGGCGGCTGCTGCTGCTGGTCCCGGAGGGACGGGTCCGGACCCGGATCGGGCTCGAGAGGGGGGGCATCGACGACGGAGGCGGGGCCGGGGGCGGGACCGTCGTCCTCGGGCTGTTGCTGCTGCTGCTGCCGTCGCCGCCCTCCCCCGAGTTTGGGATTGTCTCGGTATCTGGCCACGGCGCTGCCCGTCACGGTGCTCCACTCGCGCCGATCCCCCAGCGCCGCCACCTCGTCCATGATCCTCTCCCGCAGGCCCAGCACGGCCGAGCACCCGCCCGTGAACGCGATGCGCGACATGCAGATGGCCCGCACGTCGACCGGCAGCCGGAGCAGGTGCTCGACCACAAGCAGCGGGACCGGCAGCTCGTGGTCGTCAAACTCGCTCGCGCCTAGATGCCGCGCTGAGATGAACGTGTCCTCACACGCGGCCGCCAGGTCATCAAACGAGACGGGGACCGTCCGGGGGCGGTCTATCGACTGGAGTGGGACCTGGATTGCTTGCGGATGCGGCTGCGGTGGCGGCAGCTGCTCCGACTCATCCTGCTCCCGGACCGTCGGCAGGGCCGTCGTCTGCGCCGCCGCCGCCGTCGACGCATCGCCCCCCCCCGCTCCCCGTCCTCCCCGGCGCTTTCCCGCCATTGGCCGGCACCACATGAGCCGGCGGCAGACCTCTTCACACTCCTCGAAGCTGACGACGCGCGGCCGCTTCTGCCGCTGCCGTTGCCGCCGCCGGCCTGCCCCCCCCCCGCCTTGCCCCTGCCCCTGCCCCTCCCGTTCCTCCCACTCTTCCTCGGGGAGAAATGTGTCGCCAGAGGCCTCGAGCGCACGCCGCAGCACGTCGTGGGTGGCGTCGACCAGCAGCCGACCAGCGCGGACGGTCCGCGTGACCCGCACCTCGCGGTACTCGTACACGCTCGTCACCACCGTCTCAGTCCATCCCAGGTCGACCACGAGTGCGGACCGTATCCCAGCGCCGACTGCAGCCGCGGTGGCAGACGAGAGCAGTGGCACCATTGGGGGCTGGAACTTGGCGAAGAGCGTGTCGAGGACGACGGATAGGATCGGGAGCGGGAGGGTCGACGGGAGGACCAGGCAGATCCTGCGGGCCCTGGTGGAGTCGATGAGGAGATATCTGGGGGAACGAGAACCGATCAGCGGGCGTCCCTCGATGTTCGATCTTCTAGGATCAAAGAAGCTGGGTACCTGGGTACCGCAACCGTAACCGTAACCCACTTGATAAACGCCTCCTTGAGCAGGCGCTCCAGCCGGTCGGCCAGCAGACCCAGGTCCACGTCTCGCACGTCGCCGCTACCGGGCCACAGCTCGTGGTCGTGTTCCCAGTCCCGACCGCGCCACTGGTCCGTCCAGCCGACCGACCACGGGCGGAAGTCGCCGACGCGCCGCCTGGTTGCCGGGCTCGGCCGCAGCACCGCCCGTGGGAAGGCGTCGCCCGCGAAGCCGACCCGGATGCCGCGGCACCCTAGCTCGATGACAATGAGCTCATCCTCGGCCCGTGCCGTGGATGGGGAGCCATATATCAGGGAGGGAAGGGCGCGAGAAGTGGGCGGCGTTTGAGGAGCAGAGGAGGCGGCGCCGGTGGTGGACGAGCCGTGGCGACGGTGGTGGTGAGATGACGAATGGCCGCCGGCGCGGGCGCCGGCGGTGCCAGCGAGACCGCGATGGGGGAGGGACATTTCTTGGGGCTGAAGCAGCGGTTTTCCCGTCCCTGGGGTATCAATTAGGTCTGTCGGGGGGGAAGCGTGCCGGCCACATTATCGGCTGACTGAGGCGATTCAAAAGTGTGAGTCGAGTGGCTCCCATCCCAGGACAGCTAATGGAGCAGTGGCGCGGGGCGGGCACCTGCCAAACCAAATAAGGGCTCATAGTGCTCCCCCACCTCCACCCTACCAATGAAACGGCCCCTCCTGTCGTCGCCCACGGAGACCGCTGAAACAAGAAAAGAAATAAAAATAAACGAGGTCATTCCCCACACCCTCACACAACTAACTCATAGTGCGAGGAGGGCTCCATGTCCTCCTCGCCGCGCCCACCAGCAGGCACTCGCCGCATAAAAGCAGCTCCTTCACACCCGCCGTTGCTCCAATGGGCCTTAAAGGGTGAGTCTCGACGAATATTCACTCTGCTCCCCGTCTTCACTCTGCCCCCCCCTGATCCGAAGTATATCAATACTTACCCACCACCCCAGCATCTACAATCACCTAGACGGCTCTCGCGTCTCCCTCGCCCGCCTGCAGGCCGATTCTCTCGAGCAAACCGGCCGCCCGCTGCGCATCGCCATCGACTTTGCCCTGTGGCAGTTCCAATCGGCAGCGGCCCGCGGCGGCGTCAACCCCGGCGTGCGCACCCTCTTCTACAGGCTCATCCGCCTACTCGGGCTCGGCGTGCAGCCGATCTTCGTGTTCGACGGCGACCAGAAGCCCGACTTCAAGCGGGGGAAGCGGTCCCGCTCCCGGAGCGCCGTCGCCGATGTCGGCGTCGGTCTCGGGAAAGAGCTGATCCGGCTGTTCGGGTTCCGGGTCCACCAGGCCCCCGGCGAGGCCGAGGCCGAATGCGCGCTCCTGCAGCAGGCCGGTCTCGTCGATGCCGTCCTCAGCGAGGACGCCGACACCATCATGTTCGGCTGCACCGTCACGCTGCGCGATTGGTCCTCGGTGGGGCGGACCCGCGCGGGCGCGCCGACCCACGTGACGGTCCACCGGGTCGACCCGGCCACCGGCCTGATCTCGGGCCTTAGTCGCGAAGGCCTGGTCCTGATCGCCATGCTCAGCGGCGGCGACTACGACATGGAAGGCGTGCACGGGTTCGGGATCGAGACCGCATGTCGGGCCGCCAGGGCCGGATTCGGCGAGTCGCTATGTCAGATCCGCGCGACCAGCCCGGCCGACTCCCAATTCGCCGCCTGGCGCGGCCAGCTCGCCCACGAGCTCCACACCAACGAGAGCAGCTTCTTCCGTTGCCGCCACTCCACCCTCCGGCTCCCCTCCAGCTTCCCGGATGTGCAGGTGCTGCACTGCTACACCCACCCGGTCGTGTCAGACCGGACCGCGGTTGAGCAGCTCCGGGGCCGGCTGCGGTGGGAGCGCGCCCCGAACCTGGCCGGACTGCGCGCCTTCCTTGCCCATCGGCTCGACTGGACAACCCGCGGCGGCTCCCTCAAGTTCATCCACCTGATGGCCCCGGGCATGCTGGCACACCGCCTCCTGGTCGCCGCTCCCGCCGCGGCCGGGACCGAGGCTCTGATCCACAAAATCGGACTGCACCGCACGCACCCGAGCGCGGATGGTGCGCCCGAGATGCGCGTCGCCTACATCCCCACGGAACTCGTCCCCATAGGGCTGGAACCGCCCGAGGTGGCCGAGGGAGAGGCTGAGACGGAGGAGGAGAAGCCGCTGCCGTGGGGCCGTACCGGCCTGGCCATCTCGGGTGGAGAGGAGTCTGACTCAGATCTCGGTTATCTCAGCGACGTGCCGGCCGTGGATGAGTCTGCCGCGGCTGGGGTCCCGGCCGGCTTCGATCCCGACCAGCCCGCGCTCGTGTGGGTCTTGAAGGCGACGTTGCGAATCGGCGCGCCGGAGGCCCTGGGGCAGTGGGAGGTCGAACTGGCGAAGAAGGAGGCGGGGATGGGTGGCAAGACCGGTAAGAGGAAGAAGAAGGAGGTGCCCGATGCGGGTGCAATGCTCAAATATGTCACCGTCACAAAGAGGATCAAACCATCGTCTCCATCCAAGGGGCGTAAGACTGTCAAGGCGACGGAGGATGAGGTCGAGGAGACCGAGCTCGCGGAGGTTATCGACTCGCCTATCAGGCGGCAGCGAAAAAGATCAACGCCTCTGCTGGAAGATGACACGGAGCAGGAAGAGGGGGTCAAGCCGACCGGGACACGGCGCGGGCCCACTCGTCAGATTTTGTCGGATGATGACGAAGAGCTTGCCAGTGCCGACCAGCGGGAAAAGAAGTCGCCCGGCCGGCGGCAGAAGACTATCACGGCATTACCGGAGGGCCACAGAGAGCTTCAGCTTCCAGGCGCGAAGCATGAGGATGTGAAACCGACCAGGCAGAGGCGAAAGCTTGTCGAAGCCACAGTGGAGGACGATGATGGCAAAGCGCAACCGGCCATTGACGCGACGCGAGATGAAGTGAAGCGACGCAAGGGCCGACCCAAGGGTGTGACCAAGGCCATACCAGACGACGAGGGAGAGGTCGCCGACGCTGAGAAGGAAGAAGAGACGCGGAGCAAGGGTCGGCGTAGGGCTGTGCTCAAGGCGACGATACCTGAGGATCACGAAGTTCCCGCCGGCGCGGAGCAGGAAGAGGAGATGGCCAATCCATCTCCACCCGCAATCAAAATAGATCGCCGTCGCAAGGCCGTGGATACTCAGACCTCCCTCGCGCGAGTTAAAGCGCTCGGAGGGGCAGGACCGGGATCAGGACCAGGACCAACACCACCACCATCATCATCCCGTCTAAAGGCGGCTCCCACTCGCCGCCAAGCTGCCTCTGTCGCTGCTGCCGCCAGTCTCAGTAAGCAAACCACGCTGGCCGACTTTCTCCGACCCAGGGTTCCCGCTGTCGATAATGGCTCAACTGCCGCTTACAACCCCCCCCTTACGGCTAGGAACCCCGACCCCGCCGGTACCGCCGCCGCCGCCAGCTCTGGGCTCCCTCAGCCGACGGCCCGTGCCGCGCCGGACCTCGGGCTCTGGACGCGTGCTGGGGGCCCGGGCCCTGCATCTGCACCGCTTTGCCCGCCTCCTAGCACGGCGCTGAGGAGGGATAGTACTACTTCGAAGCAGCAGCGATCGAGGGCCAGGGCCAGGGCGGTCATGCCAAAGAACCAGATGTCGATCTTGCAGTTTACGTCGGCAATCAAGTCTGATTCGTCTCTGGGCCATGACCAGTCGCCGTCCGGGGATGATACCGAGGGGCCCCCGTTCTCCCAGCCAAAGCAGGGAGTTAAGCCGCTCTCCTGACCGGACTGACACCCTGGGGGCTGCCTTTGCGGCCTGAGCCGGGCTGCGAGCCACCATTTTACCAACTCGTTTTTTTATCTTGATCATATAGACGGTCAGCGCCAGCGATATAAATTAGATAGATAGATACCCACACCTGGCCATCCCTGGCTCAACGTCTCGCACTACTTTCTCTCTTTTCACGGCAGTTTTAAACTTGGGCTGTGTCGAGAGACACTCCTTGGGCCCTCAGTGGGGAGAGTATGAGTAGAGATAATCACCTACCCCGGCACGCTGCCCACAAATATCCGTGATAGAAGTTGGGCTGATATCAAAATCCCTCCCCCCTCTGAAACTGTTCGGTCGGAAAATATACTGCATGGTTTGATGGTTCCCCTCGACTCCCAATCCAGATGCCGACGGTCACCTGTGTATCCTGGCTGAGGCATTATGCACAGCTTTGAGGGACAGCTGTAGCTCGAATATACTCAGTGGGGACCAGTGCGTCGTACAGATAGATATCCACCCATTGTCTCCTCCCGGCCCGCCCCTCTCTCCCTATCCAGGTATCTTGCCTGGTACTTTATATGTGACGCGCCTGGCAGGTGTGACGCGCCCTACAGGGATCTGGGCCCGCTCCGGACCCAGACCGAGATCTATTTCGTTGCTCCATGGGCAGAAGCAGGGAAAACATGCTGATCGCAGGATCAGTGGCCTGATCAGTCGCCTGATCAGCTCA
>JAOYNC020028237.1:0-14070 GCA_025802115.2 Bertia moriformis
TCGCTTCTTCCGCGCCTCGAGCAGCTGTTTGCCGGTCACAATGCGATTTCAAAATTCAGAGGGTCGTTTCCCAAACTGCGTTCCTTGTTTTTGGACCATTGCCCGATGACCCAATTTGATATTGATGCGCCTATGTCGACACTAACGACACTCAACATAGCATCCGCTAAGCTTGTTCAATTCCGGGATTCATTGTTTGACAATGTGCCAAGTCTGACGAAACTGGTCCTGGATAAAAACCACTTTGTCTCCATGCCATCGAATATCGGCAAGCTCCGTCGGTTGGAGCATTTTAGCATGATCAAGAACCCACTTGCTGCGCTGCCGGTGACGATAGGCTGCCTTGCGGAGCTCAAATATCTCAACCTCAGGGAATGCAATCTTAGCAGGCTGCCCCGGGAGCTTTGGCATTGTGCCAAACTGGAAACCCTCAATGTATCGTCGAACGTGCTGGAAACTTTCCCAAAGCATGGTAGTTCTCCGCCACAGCCTCCTGGTGAACCCGCTGGTACACCTGGAATCACGGCGAGCACAACCGAAGCCCGAAACTATGAGGAACTGGGGACAGTTGAAGAAAATGAAGAGCGCAGACCCAGCCAGACATCTGGTGCTGCGAGTTCAGGGGGCTCACCTGCCAGTGGTTATCGGAAGCCCTCTGTCGCATCGTCCTCTGGCCAAGGGGCAAGGAAAGTGTCGACAGCCCGGTCCGCTGCCGATGGCAGTGCGTTTTCGCGGAAGGATTCTAATTTCTCACAACATTTAGCAACCACGTTTGCCGGATCTCTCAGGCATTTATACCTGGCGGATAACCGGCTAGAGGATGATATTTTCCGCGAATTGTCGCTGATTCCCGAATTGCGCGTGGTTAACATCTCATATAACGAATTGACCGAATTGCCCCAGGGGTTGCTCAAACGCTGGCCATTGATCACAGAACTGTACCTTTCAGGGAATGAATTGACTTCGCTTCCGTCGGATGATTTGGAGGAAGGGAGTAACTTGAAAATACTCCATATCAATGCAAATCGATTCCAGGTGCTCCCTGCCGAACTCTGCAAAGTCAGCAAGCTCGCGAGTCTTGATGTCGGCAGCAATGCCTTAAAGTACAACGTGTCTAACTGGCCCTATGACTGGAATTGGAACTGGAATCGAAACCTCAGGTACCTCAATTTTTCCGGCAACAAGCGACTTGAGATCAAGCCGAATATCGCTTCATTAGGACCACCCGCTGCCAATGCCACCGATTTAACAGACTTCAATTCACTTACCCATCTTCGCGTCTTGGGTCTGATGGATGTCACCCTCACCACACCCACCATCCCAGAGGAGAATGAAGATCGTCGTGTAAGAACTTCGGCATCATTGGCCGGCTCACTTGCCTATGGTATGGCCGACACACTGGGCAAAACTGAACATCTTTCAATCATTGATATGATGGTCCCACGTCTTAAACCGGATAATGTGGAAACGTTGGTTGGCATGTTTGATGGCCAAATCCAATCAACCGGCGGCTCCAAGATTGCTAAATTCCTTCATGAGAACTTCACGTCAACATTCTCTACTGAACTGAGAAAGATGAGAAGTGAAAAGAAAGAAACCCCACTAGATGCTTTGAGGCGCGCATTTTTGGCTTTGAACAAGGATATGGCTGTCGCAGCTTATAAGTCTCTGGATGACCATGCTATTCGGCAATACCGTCGGGGTACGCCTACGACCAAGCTTCTCAACCAAGACGACATCCAAGCTGGCGGCGTGGCAACCGTTATGTATTTGAACAACATGGACCTGTATGTTGCAAACGTTGGAGATGCCCAGGCGATTCTTGTCAAGTCGGATGGCTCCATGAGATATTTGACGCGCACACATGATCCCGCCGAAGCGCAGGAAAGGGCGAGGATCCGTGCTGCCGGAGGATTTGTTTCTCGCAATGGCCGGCTCAATGACACGCTTCCAGTTTCAAGAGCGTTTGGTTATTTCCAGCTGATGCCTGCGGTAATTGCGGCTCCATACACCCAGCATGTCACTTTGACAGAACAGGACGAGATGATCATATTAGCCTCGAAGGAATTGTGGGACTATGTCACGCCCGATGTAGTTGTCGATGTTACCAGGGCAGAGCGAAGTGACCTGATGGTCGCTGCTCAAAAGATCCGGGACCTGGCTGTCTCCTTTGGGGCTAGCAACAAACTGATGGTGATGATCCTCGGAGTTAGCGATCTGAAGAAACGGGAGCGGTACAAGTTCCGAGGCTTCTCTATGGGGCCATCCTCCTTTCCCGAAGAGCAAATCATCCCCAGCACAAAACGGACCAAGAAACCACGCGATATGCCAGGTGATTCTAGGCTTGCCCGCTTTGACTACGTGGACGCCCCTACCGGTGAACTGGCCATTATATTTACGGATATTAAGAAATCCACCGGTCTCTGGGAGACTTGTCCGGATGCGATGCGCTCGGCGATTCAAATTCATAACGACATTCTACGAAGACAGCTCGGGATCATCGGTGGCTATGAGGTTAAAACCGAAGGTGACGCTTTCATGGTGGCCTTTGCCACAACAACTGCTGCTTTGCTCTGGTGTTTCAATTGTCAAAATCAACTACTAGAGGCGGAATGGCCCACCGAAATCATGGAGCAACCCCAATGCCAAGTGCAGTATGACACAGAGAACAATATCATATTCCGTGGATTATCTGTCCGAATGGGTATTCACTGGGGAGAGCCTGTCTCCGAGAAGGATCCTGTCACGAATCGGATGGACTATTTCGGTCCTATGGTGAACCGTGCATCCCGTATCTCGGCTGTGGCTGATGGAGGCCAAATCTTTGTATCATCAGACTTCATGGGCGATATCCAGCGTAACCTGGAGGTATTTGCGGACAGTGAGCGGGCTGCTTCAACCGGCTCCGAGGAGAACTATGCGATGGATAACCTTGGGTATAGTATCCGTCGCGAGTTGCAACAGCTCAATAGCCAGGGATTTGTGATCAAAGACCAGGGTGAACAGAAACTGAAAGGCCTAGAAAATCCGGAGCCACTCTATTTGATCTACCCTCACGCGCTCTCTGGACGACTGATCTCATTGGAAGAGCAAGCAGCAAAAGAAAAGGCCCCGACCACCATCAGCAAGCATTCGCAGCTGGAGATCCAGACCGATCTTATTTGGCGACTCTGGGAAATCACCCTCCGATTGGAACGATTATGTGGTGCTTTGGAAAGTCAAGACACGCGGCTCAAGGAGCCAAACTCGGCGCTGTACAATGTGGTTAAGAACCATGGAGGCGAGCTTGCTGACTCGGCCGTTATTGGCTTGATTGAGCATCAGGTGGTCCGCATCGAAGTAAGTTATAATCCCTGTTTGACGGTCTCTCTCCTAAGGCCCTGCGTTTCTAACATCCTCCAGGTCGCAATCAACACACTTGCGATGCGACATATGATGCAACCCTTCAAGCCTGGCGACCGGCTGGAAGACCATGCTACACCAATTGCTGAGGTAATGCAGCAATTGCAGACGCAACTTGCAGAATACCGGGCCCTCAAAGAGCAACTAGCTATCGGTGCTGCCGGTATGGCCGGCAGAGACGAAGATTCCAGCAATGAGGATGGTTCAAGTTTCGGCTCATCATCACACTTTCAACTTGCTCCGTGATCGAAGGTGAAGATATCTACTCTTTACCGTGGAATTCCATCTTCACTACCCCTCACCCGATATACATATCTTCCATCTTCTTGAACCGTTGTGTTTCTCGCCCATTTTCTTTAAATGTCTGCTTTTGGCCATTTATCTTTATATATATATATATATATATATATATATATTTTTTTTCCTTTCATTGTTCTTGGTTACTCCAGTTGTGTGGCGTCTCGAGGGATTGTGGAGCGTTTTCAGGAGCATGGACAGGAGCTTTGATGGATTTTTATTGTTTTATATTTGGCCTGCATGATTTGTATTTAGTTTGCCTCCGTCCAGGGTGCGCTCATGTTCTTCTAGCATCTCGAGGATCTTGCATAAATGGGAGTTATTTACCAGAGGCATCCCAGTACTTGTGGCTGTGTAGTGTACTGTGGCGTTTATGTCACGTGCCTTCACATGATGCTGAGATTTGTTTATTGTGATTCTGGCGTCTTTCAAGTCGCCTCCCCTATCTCTTATGTCTTCTTCTCCACTCATCCATCTGCCTTCATCTACAACCCCTGAAGTATCTATCAGTTCAAATAGAAAAGAACTTGGCCTGCTTCTTCCAAGTCAGGAAATTCGCAGAGCCGCAACATTCCGCTTATGCTGTTGCCGTGGATACCAACTCAACGTGTTCTTGCGTCCAGAAAAGACAGTTTTATTGTCGAAACAACATTTTTTCCTCTGGCGACACCATTTCGGAATTGGATCCGCAACATTCTAGACATCAGATCGCGGCAAGCTTGCGTCTCGAGAGCGCTGTTATAGTGATTTCATCACCTTTTCCCCTCTTTCTGTTTCGTTGGTGGATATCTATAATCCACCATGGCAGACTCTATGGATTACCTCTCCCCAGGTTTCGATCTTAATACCTTAACCGTTCCCCGTCTTCGAGCGATCCTCGTCAATCACGATATCTCCTACCCGGCCTCAGCGAAGAAGTCGCAGCTTATCCGCATTCTTGAGGACGAGGTCCTGCCCCAGGCGAAGAGATTGATTCAGGATCGCGAACGGGTGAAGAGGACGAGTGATGGAATAACAGATATGGGAAGTCGAGCGTCGTCCGTCGCTAGTTCGTTCGATGGCTATCAGGACTATCACGACGGTGCGGGGAGGGATTCCATGCCTCCGCCACCCACACCCTCGAGTGTCTCGACGACCGGTGCGCGACGGGCCCGGTCAACGCGCGGTACGAGAGCATCTACGGCAGATGTGGAGGAGCAAAATATTCCAGCTACACCGGCGACTTCTTCGAGGCGGTCTGTAGCACGATCTCAGAGCAGAACTTCTCACCGTACGAACAGAAACGGTGAGGATGCTGCAACACCGGTCGCAAGAAAGGATGTGGCCACTCCCCGACAGTCTACTGTTAAGAATCTACGGAGAAGCGAAATGACCCCCTCGACCGAACCAGAACTCCCTATGCCCCGTCAGCCGTCTATAAAGCCCGAGCCAGTCGATCATGGCGTCTTCACATATGATAACCCGTTCCAAAGTGGAAGCTCTCCTGCGACGTGGGAGCAGCAGAAACTGCGGAGTGTAAGTCGGAAGAGTAAGTCTCGAGTGTCGGAAAGTCCTTCCAAGGACGGTATACGTGCGCGAAAATCAGAAACGCCCATCAAACAGGAAGACGAGTATTTTGCTTCTACGAGGTCACCATTCAAATTTTCAGCTCCTTATTTGGCACCGTACCAAGAGGCACCTGAAGAGGAGAATTACAATGATGAGGAGAACGACTATGATGCGGGCGAGGAGTTCACACCTGAAGAGCAACTGGCGTTAGAGTATGAGCAGGCAGATCGAATGTACGCAGCTCCTGCCCAGCCCAATCGTCGGGCACGCAAGCAAAGCAAGGCGAGCAAGGCTGCCCCATGGGTGGTCATCTTATCCCTTCTCGGTGGCTTTGCTGGTTGGTGGCGTAAAGAGAAGGTCGAGATCGGTTTCTGCGGAATCGGCAAACCCACATGGTCATTGGCAGAGACTAAAGTACCTGAATGGGCCAACGTTCTCGAGCCACAGTGTGAGCCGTGCCCGCCACATGCTTTTTGTTACCCCAACTTTGAGGCCCGCTGTGAGCATGACTTCATTCTCACATCCCATCCTTTGTCTCTGGGTGGACTTATCCCACTTCCTCCGACATGCGAGCCCGACAGTGAGAAAGCCCGCCGTGTAAAGGCTGTTGCAGATAAGGCAGTAGAAGAACTTCGTGATCGAAGGGCCAAGTGGGAATGCGGTGAATTGTCGGCGGATGGGAAAGAAGCAAAGTCTCCGGAAATCAACGAACACGATCTGAAGCGGGAGATTGGAAACAGGCGACGCAAGGGCATGAGTGATACCGAATTTGACGACCTGTGGTTGGGAGCTCTGGGCGAAGTCATTGGGAAAGATGAGGTCGTGGCCAAAACTCAACAGTAAGTCCTCCTTTCTGTCATCTCCATTCGACTTACTCTCTGGAACCTCGTTGCTGTCAGCACCGCAAATATCCTTTCTTTTTCTCAGTTCTGACATATGGAACTAACAGAGGCGACAATGCAATGACAGACCCTCCGGTGCTCTCGCCCTCTCCTCTACAGCCTTCACACGTCTCCCCCTCACATGCGCCTTCCGCCGTCACCTCCGACTCTCTCTCCTCGCTTATCGACTCCCTCTTTCAATTCTGATTCTGTGCGTTGGTATCTTTGTCTACATACGTTCTCGGATACTTGCCCGCCGCTCGGACATAGCTAGGGTGCCCGAGCTCGTTGCCACGACGTTAGATCGGTTAGCAACACAGGCAGCTTTGCATTCTCGCGGCGCAGCTCGTGAACCGTATATCCCTATTGGACAACTGCGAGACGACGTGTTGCGATCAGAACTGCAAGGACGCAGGCGGGAGGACCTCTGGCGGCGCGTCCGCAATGTGGTGGAGGAGAATGCCAATATCCGAGCTGCAGTTCGAGAGGGTCGCGGCGGCGATGTTGCGCGTGTGTGGGAATGGATAGGAGGGATCAGCAGCGTCTCAGACTATCGAGAGAGCAACAGACAGTTCCCTGTGTCACCTGACAGTGGCGATATTAGTAATGAGAGGCAGAATGATCAGCACCAGACAGAACAACAGGCTTCTGGTGTTGGTACATCACGCGCTTGGAACGAAGGAAGGCCTATTTACTAAATGTATTTCTTCTCCGCGGGCGTTCGTTGTGGGTCTAGGCTAAATTGGTTGCCTTTTTTTTTTTTTTTCTTGTACCTATTTAGCAGAGATTATTATCCATTGGGATTGGGACAAGCAGTAAATACTCCGTACAAGTACAAAATATTGTGTGCCTTCTTCTGAACCATTGTTCCAAAAATGTACGAGTACCTGTTCATTGTAAATCATCTACCCGTACAGAATAACGAACATAAAGTTGATATGTTATGCCATGTAACGACGACGCCTCCTCTGTACTCGTACTTGTAAAGCGACTGGTTATCATCCGTGCCTCCAACAAAGCAGAGAACAGAATGCAATCTTCTCTACGGTGTGATAGCAGGTCATTTCCACTCTGTACTCTTACCCTATACTTGGTCTGATCGATCATCTGCGGGTTTGGCTCGGCTATGACAGGATCTCCAGCGCCACGTACGAGTACATACATAGTAGTGCTAGTATATACCTTGCGAAGAAAGACTCGTGCAATAGGGATTGAGTTTCCTTAATCCTTTATGGCCCGGGGTGTTGGGATATGCTGTTTCGTACTTTGTGCAGTGCAGTGGTAGTATGTACTAGTACCTACGGAGTACGGAGTACGTGTGCGTTAGATCATTCAGAGTAGCTCAACGATGAGTCCGATGGGGACTGATTCCAAGTGATCCATACGGGACCCGTGAAATTCATCTCCGTAGCGTCTGGTTGGCTGAAGTGGGTAGCCGAGGGTAGGCGGTTGTTACTTTGTAGGTTGCAATACATACATAGTAATGAATATCAGATTTTGCGAATCATTGATTGGAACGGTTATGGTCGGAATTACCCATGGAATTGGATCCGCAGGCTCATTGGTACTTGGTATAATGGGCGATATCTGTCAATATGTTTATATAACTACCTACTTGTACCGGATGTCTGTAAAACATGGGCCGAGATGACCTTCGTGAACGGAAAACCAATCCATCAGTAAAAGGGACAGGGGCAACCCATCCAGAGCCCTATCAGAAAACGGTGTGGGAAGCGGAAGCTGAGAAGCGAAAGACCACCAGGAATTTGCCACAGTGGATAACGCACGGTCCATTAGTACAAGTGTTGCGAGATTACCGATGACCCCGACACACACACACACACGATCCACAGTGGAAAAGATAGCCATTGGCAAATACGGAGTCGTCATAAAAAATAGGCAAGGAAACGGTCTATGCGCAGTTGGCGCTGTGTATATGTGTGCGGAGGATTGTTCTGTACATGGATTGGTTCTTTGTCTTTGTGGACTAGGGCGAACGGAGGGATCATCGAGGATTTATCTGCATGTACTAGTAATAGTAAGACATAGTACGGAGTAGTAGCAATGCAAGTTGATATATCAATGCCACTGTACCCTCACGGCTTGAGCTCTTTTGGTCCATCCGTGTCAATCTATGGTTGGTTCCACCACACGCCGTATATTGGTACGGCCGAGTGATGCGTTGAAAGTCAATTCTCGGTGATGGGTCTATGTACGGAGGGTCACTCCGGAATACAGAGTACGGAGTACGCCGTCCAGGTTATAAACAGCGAGCCTGTCCACTCAGCTTATTGTTGTCACATCAATGGGACCGTTGCCACTGAGCATCTGTCCGGACCGATTCCGATCAGATCTAACGAATCACATAGATACGGGTAGTCAATATACTCTGTAGAACCTAAAGGGATTGAGTGTTGATACTTAGCCTGTGCACAAGCAAAGCCAAGTCCCAATTGAATATGCATCACGTGCCATCACCTGACTTACGTATCCGGAATAGAGGATTTTCCTCCTCCGAATTCATCTCGAATTTCGCCTATCAAGCTCATCCAGCTGCTTCGACGAGAAGATCGTGGAAGATAAAAAAAGTTAATAAAGTACGTACTACGTACAGTAGCGCTATACTTGACCGAGTGATCTACACAGGCTGACCCTTCATTTCCCTTTTACAGTTCAACGTGCCGATATACTACAGGGCACATACCATTTTGAGCACGTCCCTCTCAACTCACCCCAGACCAGAAATTAGGCCGATCCTCTTGTCTCTCGCTGGTTTTTTAGCCTGTTAAAGTTGCAGGAACCATTTCCCGACACTAAACTTGTTTAAGAATGCTTCAGAAATGCTAGACCGCATTAGTTCCATCCTTCTTCTCGCCACACGGAGCCACACGGACCCAGTGGCGGCTGGACCATGGACCGGTTGCATCGAGTAATATCCATGGATCCAGGCTCGGGAATCTGTGGGTTGAAATCTGTCGTGCCAGAGTCACCACGTTTGGGCTCCCTACAGGCACGGCAAGCCACTGACCCCCGAAAACAGGCTTCGATGCAGAATGAGGTACGGAGAGTATCCCCGAAAATGGTCGCCGAGCAGGAAAATCTTCGTTTGAGTTAAAATAACTTACTGGGTGATGTGTATCATTCTTACGGAAGTGCGTGCTCACAGAAGCAAACGGACTATGCTAGTGAAATCATTTGCAGTGCGGACTCTCCGAGCATTATTTACTAGTACTGCTGTATCCTTTGTCTGGTACGGTACGGAGGCCAACAGGGAGGATCTCGTCGCCCCAAAGGGGGAGGCGGCTGTGTATTCTGCACGGGTTATTACTCCGTAATTCGTCGCCCAATGAGTGCCCACTGCACGGAGAGCTGCTGCACAAGGCTTCCCTGCTTTGCGTACTCCGGGTCTACTACCGCTAGTTCCAGGGCGTTATCCAGAGTACAAGTACTCTGTCCAGAGAATTAGCTTGTCTGGTTCCTGGAGATTGAGGACAGATCTAATTATGTATTTTCTTGGTCAGCCCGTGTGAGAGACAGGCTCCTTCCGAAGCCAAGTTGTCGATTTTTCTCTTCCTGCACCAGACCCGCCGCCCAAACCCACATTCCATCTTGGAGCCCCTCTGAGCTGCGAAACTATCACTTATTATTACTTATTTGTCTTTGTATTGTGCGTCTATACGAAAGGAGGAAAAGAAAAAGAAAAGATAACAGACAAGGAGAGAGAGAAAAAGGTACGCTGACTCTCGTGCAAGGCAGACCTGCGCACACCAAGTACACGCCCTGTGTACAGCTGGATTTCACACCTACAGAAATTCGAGGAGAGAAAATAAAAACAAAAAATACGCAAAACTGCTAGGGTCATTTTCATTTCCCTGCCAGGAGCATGTTTCTAGGGTTTGTTCGCAAACTCTTGACCGCGGTCTTGACAACAAGCATATCTCGAGCTCTGTCTATCTCCTCCGTTTGATTTTCCTACTTTTTCTTTCTTCTTGCTTTGATTTGTCTTATTACAATCTCTATCCGGCTCACTTCCATTTGTGGACTATGGCTCATCAAAGTCCCTTCAGGCCTCTCCGCCCACTTGCTCCCAGGACCACATCAGGTCTTGTTCCAGCAAATTATGATCCTAGTCCCAATGAGGAACAGAAGGTGAAAAGGGCATCAATGGCCTGTGCTGAATGCAAACGCCGTCGAACAAAGGTACTTGCGTTCGTCATCATCATCATCGTCATCATCTCTCTCTCTCTCTAGTTTCCCACCCTTTCCTTCCGCCCTCGTCGAACCGAGCCTAGATTTGGAATCCTATTCTTACACATATATTCCAGTGCAGCTATGATACCACAGGAAGCCCCTGCACCGAATGTACGCTACAAGGATGTCAATGTTTCGTCGACGAGTCCGCCGACAAACGCCGCAAGGTGGCCGCCAAGCGCGCCGAGGAGGAGAATAAACGCCTTATGGAACGCGTGAAGCATATTGAAAGATCAAGAGATTATGAGCGCCAATTTAAGAAATTGCTAATCGAGGCATTTCGAGAGGGAGACGATGATTCTGCGGCTGCAATCATTCATAGCATCAGGGCACGGTTACCCGAAAACCACCTTTTAGATGTCCTCAATCAGGTCTTGGACAAGGCTGAAGATCAGGCTTCTAACCTCGAGGGTGGAATCGACGATGCGCAAGATGGAATGATGGTGGACGGCGTGGCCCCGTTTTATCCGCCTAATCATGCGACTTGATGAGACATGAGAGGATGAATGCATTCATTGACCAGAGATGATGAACACCTGATAGCCGTGTGCGGGGAACACGAAAAAGCCTTATCAGCGCCGATTGTCTTGACTATCTTCTGGTGATAGCCTATGCCACTTTTGCCCGTCCTCAGACTCAGACTCCCCCGTCTGGTGGGAATTGAGATAGCCGAGAATTTGAGCTACAGGGGAATGAAACGGTTATTTCATTGTGGGACAAAAGGAAAGTGCGTTCCTTGGCAGCTTAGAGCATTGGAAATACAGCAGGCTATCCAGGAAGTGTCAATGGCTAGGGTTATCCACGAATATGTATCTGTCTTTGTCTTTGTTACATTCCTTTCCTCTTGTTCGATCTTTTCTTTTTCTTTTTCTTTTTTTACACGTTTCATTTATTTGCATAGCCCTGGTGACAGTTTACTCACGGAAATTTTCAAAAACAGTTTAATGACGTTTGCAAAAGGGACAGCAGGCCGACAAGCATGCTTTTACTTTTTTCTACTTCTCCGTCTTGGAGTTAAAAGCTCCAATACTGCACCAGATGAGCTTCGAATCCTTTAGCCTGATGGCTAATTCTTAACGCTTCGAGAAAAGGCTCAAGTGAACAACAGATACACTTCCTGGTGGTCATGCTCCTACGAATTTACGCGCTTCCGTTTCCATTCTCGCGAGCCGGTTCTGTCCTATACTTTCCCTCCCCAATAAACCTGCCTCGTGCAAACCGGGAATACACGTGATGAGGATACAGCAATCTCCAAGGGACAAAATACACTTTGGTCACGTAGAATTGGACCCATTTTGTCATTTTCCTGTTGAGCTCCCGTCTTGGGACGATGTGACTGGGTCGGCATTCAGTGGGCTATGAGAGTCTGGGCCATGCGGATTGTCGACGCAAGGATGGCACCAAGATTTTCGGGCTTATTCGCGCTCTCTCAGTTCATCATACTGGCACTAGTCAACGTTATAAGATGGACATCCGAACACTGAAGAGTAGCGTTTACAAGAGTGAGGCTAGTAGTTCGGTTACTTCTCTTCTTTTGGGGAGAGATGAGATACAGGATGGAGCTCGTTCTGTCCTCCATTTTCCTTGGGCTTCTGCGATTCAAGATAGAAAAAGTCGCTTGTTGGCGAGGTCTTTGTAGAGTAGAGGACCAGGTCACGAGACCTGCGCGATTGTCCCTTTCAGCAACGTTCACTTCTTCCACTCCATATCACCTCACCTTGGATAATATTCTTCATCAAATCGATTTCTAATTCCCGTCTAAATATATTATCCAATTCAAAATGATAATTCTTCTGCCTTTTCGCTCCGGGACCTACTCCCCATCCGAGTGTGGAGATTCCCCAACCCCGCACACTACTCCGTACAGTGACAGGGCCGTGCCGACGATATCATCCTGGATAAATCCGTGAGTGATTCGGAAACTTCTCCCTGCTGTTTTTCCTTGCTTTTACTATCTTCGCTTCGAGGTTACGCATGTTCTTGTGGAGTAACGTTTTGTGCAAGCCGTGGCATCGCCGAACCGGAAAAGTACGCAGCCACTAGCCTCTCATGATTGCAGTGCCAAGTAACCGCCATCGAGCTAGTAGTCGTTTCACCTCCTGTCGATTTCAATGGCTGCTGCTACAATCACTAGGGCAGACGCGCAGTTGTCTCCCAGGAACGAGGGCCATGTCGAACTCTTTCAGGGCAACACTGTTCCTGCTCCTGGGCGAAAGAGAAAGACTTCTGACTCATCCACCAGAAACAATAACAAAAGCCTTGCGCAACGGCAAAAAATCACTAGAGCATGTGATTACTGCAAGGGAAAGAAGACCCGTTGCACAGGTACGTTGCCGTGCTTGAGATGTTCTAGGCTGTCGCTGCGTTGCGAGTACAATGCTGCTTATTCCAGGGGACTACCCCCGGAGCCTCTACCTTTTTCAGAAAGCAGAGGTGGGAATACCAGTCCTTCGTCCAATCATACCGGTTATGATCTTAGCTCTCCGTCTCAAGGATCCGCTAGGAGCCGTCTCAGAGACATTGCTTCATCACGCTCACAGCCTCGTAGAGACAGCTCGGGGCCTGAGTCTCGGGATTCGCCAGAACCGGTGGCCACAGACTTTGAGGGCAATTATCTTGGTCCTTCCTCGGGCATCTCTTTTCTCAATCGAGTATGGCAGCGTTTACACCACGATGAATCTTCTGCGATCACGGACGAACTGCAAAACGAGTGCTCTACAAGGAATACATCGGTGTTCATGTTCGGGGACAGACCATATTCAAATTTCCAAGAATCTGGCTTTACGCTTCCACCTTTCGACAAGGCCCGGGAACTGGTAGATATCTACTTTGATTACGCCATTGTCACTTACCGCTTTTTGCACAGGGGAAGCGTCGACGAGTGGTTGAATCAGGTGTATGAGAACGATTTCTCCATTGCTAACCCACCGACTGGAAATATGGTTGCGAGAACCGCCATCATACTTATGATCTTCTCGGTAGCTACTTTGTACGAGGAGCAACACCCTGGAATTCAGAAAGATCATGGGAATGAAAGGTAACTACTCTTCCTTCGTCTGTTTACATCACGGCTTACAATACTAAGTCGCTGCAGTGAGCTATGGTATACGGCCTCAAAGTACATGTCTTCCATAGAGTCTGGTCCTCCGCGACTAGAGACGATTCAAGCACGTCTGGGCCAATGTCTTTACTTGCTCTCGTCTTCTCGAGCAAATGAGTGTTGGTATGCATTTGGCACGGCCTTACAACTCGTAACGGCACTAGGGTTGCATAGAAAGTTTTCCGTAAAGAAGTCCAAGAATGGAAATACCTACCTTGAGCAGGAACTTCGAAAGCGCATCTTTTGGAGCGCATACACCTTGGACAAGTACCTTAGTGTCATGTTTGGACGGCCTAGACTGCTTCACGATGAAGATATTGACCAGGAACTTCCTGAAGAAATGAATGACGAGGACATGCTGCAAGAAGACCCGGCAAAGAGGACTGGCTCAGCAGACTGTATGATGATCGCTTCTGTTCTCCATTATAAGTAAGTCCTCTTTTTCACTTTTCTTGACTGGTCTGGGTACTGATGTATACTTCTTTGTTAGAATTGGTCGTATTCTCGGGGAAATCTCACGGCAGCTTGGCTCGATCAATCCCCATTCCCGAGATTCACCACTTGACAGGGTCTTTCGTCTCACTACAGAGC